>APFE030336448.1:0-11259 GCA_000404065.3 Pinus taeda
AAATAAGCCTCTACATCTATTGCACTGTTCTGCATCTCTTCAAGTGTTGCAAGATTCCTTTCTCTCAGCTGAAATTCCATTTCCGGATCAAATGCACCTGGGTAGTGCAAGAGAGCGGATATAGGAGGAGGTCTTATATTAACAGGCATTGAATAATAAACTTGGTTAAATATGGAAGAAAAATGTTGTACAGTATGCCCTGGAAATCTTTTCAGCTGGTTATATTCTTCTATAATCAAGAAAGGGTTTTGTCTGATCACCCACCTGTCGAGGAAAACTTTGACGAACTGCTGGAAATCTGAGATGCTCGCATCAGGCAGGGTCTTGAGCCAACTCTTGACTTTGCCTTGCAAAGAAAGAGAAAAAAGCCTAATACTGACATCTTCTTCATCAACTTCAAAAAGGTCAAGAAAGGGCTCAAAATTCAGAACATGTCTCTCAACAGTGATGTTGTTACAGTCGCCATCAAATCTTGGTATATATAGGTCATGATTTTTAGGGAAAGAATGGAATATAGGAGGTAAAATCAGAGGCTTGTATCGATCTGGAATTTTACAAGGTAATGGGGTATGTACAGAAGCTGTAGAAATAATCTTTGTCTTATTAGTCTCATCAATTTCAATATGGTCATCACAAGATTCAAAAAAGGGGTCTTGATCAAGCTCAAAGGCATGCAAATCTTTGGTATTTACAATCTTCAAAGGGAAAGAATCAACCGCAGGCTGAGGATATCTTCTCAAACATACTATACTTTGCAAAACCTTCTTGACATTCTCGAGAAAAGAGAAGAAGTAATCTAGAACGAAGAACAAAATGTATTGGACGAAATTCCAACTTGAATAACTGATCTTTCCATACTGTCCTTTCATGTTTTTGCTGGTTGGGTTCATCCTCCAAAGGAGTCTTTGGATCTGATCTCGAAAATGATTTGGAACCACCAAGTGAATGATTTCAGCCTTTCGACATCTGATCATTTTCCACCATCAACAATCAAATCTAAACTTGATACATGTACTAGGGTGATCGTTTAGATCAGATATTCAATTTATAAACTAGACCGGAGATTGACTGAAGCAGCATTCATTTACTTTCGCTAATGCAAAGCGAAAGCGTTTCGAAGGCTACCTGGCTAACTTCAGGCTCCGTCTATAGTCTACAAAGCCAAACAATGAAAATAAACTTTCGTCCCTAGTATGGTTGCCACTATGTTAGAGCCTAGATTTACCTCAGGCTGAAAAGGTAAGCTTCTAGGTCCACATCAAACACGCTCAGCCTCGTATCTAGCCCTACGAGGATAGGAGAGGGCTCTCTCCGGGTCAATCTCAGCAAAAAATAATCAAATGGGCTTGAGATGACTGATTTTACAACTAATTTTAGGCTAGGTATGAAGTGCAAGGATTTGATTTGAGTTTTTGGTGGTTTTGAGTTGGAAAATGGAAGAGGCAAATTTGGGTCCGGGGATGAGGCCTAGTTTTTGCAGAGTTCTGATTGGGGCAAGGAAGGCAATAGTTTTAATGCTTTAGAATGAATGAATGGATGGATCAGACTAGTGAGGAGCTAAGGAGGGTAAGATGGTCTCAAGACTCCTCGAACAAATGAAAATATTGAAAATTAAACAAAATTTCAAGGCAGAGCACAGCAGTCCAATGAATTCTACCTTAATCACTCATTTGTTTAATTTCAGAAGAAAATAGAAGGGTAAATGATACACATAAACATCAGTGAACTTACAATTACATAGATAAAAACACCATCAAAACACAAAGCCACATGGATCCCAACAAGTGCTGCAAAACCCTGGTCTTTCCTTTGCCAAAAATGCTGAAAATGAATGTACAATGAAGTGCCAAGCAATCCCAAGTCTCCAACAATGAAAATGACTTAGAAATTACATAATATAGACAAGCCAAACCCATTCCCTTGCCTCTAGGGTTCGATCTCATCATTCTAGGAGCTGTTTGAACCAATTATAAACAAGGAATTGAAATCTAGGCAATCAAACAACTTGCCTCTATATGCTAGGAAACTGATTCATTCATTTAATTTTCACTTTTTAATGAATGAATCCTCTAGAACAAGTAAAAATGTGCCAATATCACATCATGGTCATCAAATTACATCATGGTAGATCAATAGTTACATCAAAAAGTAAAACTAGTCAAAACTGGGCGAATTTCTGAGCTGAAGAGTGAAAATGAGGCCAAATTTCTCTATGCGCCGCACCCAAATTCTCTATGCGTCGCGCCACTTTGGAGCTGCTTTTGAGGCACTTCCTGAAGTCCAAATTGAGCTCATAATAGCTCGTTAGAAATCCCTGCCTGTCTACGTTCTAACCCAAGTGGAATATCTGGATTTGGTGTCCATTTACCCCTCCAAATATCCAATCTCCCAAGACTGCTTCCTGTGTGTGGAAAAAGTGGCAGAAAGACCATTTTCAAGGTGTTTTTGACCCTTTAGGCCACCCAGAACTTGATGAAATCTCTCGGCCACTCCTAAGCATGCATAATTTATCATAAAAAACTCAAAAATATCAAGTTTTCCTCCAGAAGATGTCCCAATCATAAGCGCGCGCCAAGTGGCACTACACGTTGGGCAAAAAACTGTTTTGTGACCAAAAAAATCAAAAATAACAAAATTTTCTCCAAATTTCTTGAAAGCTGGACTGAAGGTGCCTCATCAAGTATCATGCTCAGCCAAAGAGGCTTCGGCCAAGATTTGGAGCCGATCATGCGTTTTGCGCCTCCTTAGTACCCTCCTGGTGTATGCAGTTTAGTGGTGCAATTACTGTCGTGTTTATATGATGAATCAGTGTCCATCATGGTGTTGCAATGTGTATGACAAGTGTATGTTTGATTGGTTGAAAATGAGAAATGAAGACCTTATGTCTTTGTCTCCAAGTGCCAAATATGCCAAAGGAAAATGAGGGACTGTGAGAAATATGGAACAGTGGGTATAATGGAGTGAAGGAAAGGGTATGGTTCAATCAAGTGAAGTTTGCAATGTGAGGACAATGACTTGATTGTGTTTTAGGAATGCAAGGTTTGGGGATTTAGGAATTTTGAAAATGATATGGGAAAAAGAGAGTAATAGGGTATGGTAGGGTTTACGGATAGGAAAATAGGACTTTAGAAATAAGTGATTTTGGGATGTAGAGGAACAGGGGATTAATAGGGATGATGGGTTTAAGGTGAGGGGAAGAATCAACACGGTGAAGGGGAAAAGGAGTCTTTGGCACCAAGACACCAAAACAAAACCCTAAGGAGTAGCTTTAAACAAAGTAATAAAGTTTGCAATTTGACATCACAAACTCTCATAATCCACTTCAATGAGCATCAAACATGTTAATGACAATTTCATAAACTTCTTGGAGCGAGAAGAACCAAGTGGATTGGAGTTTTTTTGAAACAAATGGCAAAAATTTGAGTTCTGGCTCTGTGCGCCGCATAGCATGCCCAATGCGCCGTACCTCACCAATGCGTCGCGCCCTTGTTACTTTACAGTGGAAATCCGAGCCCAATGTGTCGCGCGAGTTATGTGCGCTGCGCCACCTGCCCAGTGCGTAGCACTTTTTCCAGAAGACTTTTGTAGGCCTTCTCTGTGTCAAAATTGGACGCAGGATATCTCGTTGGAAAGTTATTTGAATCTAATTTCCAAACCAACTGGAATTTTTCAATTTGGAGTTCATTTTCCCTGTCAAAAATCAAATCGCCCAAGACTGGTCAAAATGTGCCAAATGAGGCTGCTTCAAGGCAGAGTGCTGTTGCAGTAAACTTTTGAAGGTGTTCCTTAACTCCAAATTGAGCTCATGATATCTTGTTGGAAATATCGTTGTGTCTAGTTATCATTTGACTCATCAAGTAAGTCATTTGGCCAACCAGCTAGGAGAAAACTTGATTTTCCCAAGGTCACTTCAGAGGTGCATCAATTCTCCCGAGGCAATTGTATTTTTGACATTTCTCTAAAACCATGACATCTGTGTAAACATTGAAGGAGGTTTATCTTCTTTGGCCTATTTGGGACAAAAACCTCTCTCATTGTTCCCAAATTCATCTTTTATTGCTCAGGAACATCATTGGAGTAAAACCTATCTCGATGTGTGGAACAGGGGATTTGTTCAAATGAAGCGAAATGAAGGGGATAAGGGGCTTCTAAATTCTTGAGGAAATTTTGGGAAGTATGGAGGGATGTTAAGAAGTAGGGGAAAGTGGAATTTCAAAGATTGAGTGAGGGGAAGGGGTCCAAAAGGGCAAAACACAGGCCTAGCCTAGAAAATTTCCAAGTTGTAGCAAGAAACTAGGGTTTGTGCGAAAATGAGGAATTTGGGGGATCTCAGTGATGGGAAGTGTTTAATAAGGTACATTAAGGATAGGGGAAGGTGTATGAACATCAGGATACAAGTTTTGCCGATGATTTGACCATCCAAGATAAATTACTTTCAAAACCCTAGGAGAGGGAAATGAACCTTACCTAGGCACAACTGAAGCATGAACAAGGTGTAAAATGACCCAGTGGAAATTGACATGATGATGACAACCCCCTAAATAATAGTACAATCAGATGAATGGTGACATGGACCGACATTTGGACAACTCTGACAAGAGTGAAAACAAACCCTAGACCTAATACCTAGTGACCAAATTTTTCTTGAAGACTCATTGAAATGACAAAATTTGACCTTAACACCTTAAAATCACTTTGTAAGAGCATGTTTGATCACTGGACGAAGACTGCAAAGACTGACACTAACAGGTTCATTTCAATGCATTTTTGCAATACTTTGCCTAGGTTAGTTAGGGATTCTTGGAAATCACAACCATAAGGTGTAAAATCATCCATATATATTTCCACAACATCATGTACTAGTTCAACAAAAATACTCAACACTACTCTCTGGAAGGTGGCAGGAGCATTGCTAGGCCAAAAGGAAGGACCTTATAGGAAAAAGTACCCCAAGGACAGGTCAATGTGGTCTTATCCCGGTCTTCTAGGCAGGTTTGGATTTGGTTGTACTCGCTGAATCCATATAGGAAAGAAAAAAACTTCTTCCCTACCAGGCCATCTAGCACTTGGTCAATGAAGGGTATGGGAAAATGATCCTTCTTTGTGGTGTTTTTCAACTCCCTATAATCACACAAATCCTCCACTTACCTTTTTTCTTGGGAACTAACACTAAAGGAGAGACCCACTCACTGTCTCAGATAGGGTAAATGAATCCTGCATCTAGCAGTTTTTGCAGTTCTTCTTTGAATATGTCTTTAAGAGTTGGATTCATCCTCCTTTGTGGTTGCATGACTGGATTGCAACCTTCTTTGATGTATATGTCGTGAGTACACACTGAGGGGTGTACTCCCTTCATTTCCTTATAACTCCAAGAAAAGGCTTCTAGGTTCTCTCTCAACATGTTGCATAGATTTTCCTCTTCTAAAACAGAAAGAGATGGATTAATTTTCAAAATTTTCTCTGGGCCAAATTCTAGGGTTTTGACATGGAGTGGGTTGGAACTGGCCAAGCATAAGTCAATTGGATGATTGTTCTGGGTTTCCCTTACTTCTTCTAATGGTAGTGAACTAGGAGTTGGACTTTGGAGCAGTTGTTCAATTAAGTCATCCTCATCTTATTGTCCTCCTCCTATGACTACTTCCAAAGCATAAAGTTGGGCAGAATAAACCTCATCTTCTGCCTCCTCCTCCAACCATAAAGGTAAATCATAATCTAGGGTAGGTTGAGCAGGAGGGTATAGGACTAATTGTTTGGACATATGCCAATTCTTGATGGTCATATTCCTAGCTCTGTAGCTAATGTAAGCATTAGTTGTGGCCGACCATGGCCTCCCAAGGATGAGAGGGTAACCAGTAAACTTAGCCTTAGGCTAGAGAACTAGGAAATCTGCAAGGTACTCCTAGGATTCAATGGAGACCATCACATCCTCCACAATTCCCTCAGGGGTGACTATGGAATGATCTACAAGTTGCAGAATTCTTGTGGTCTTCCTCAATGACCCTTATAGGTTGAGCTTGAGCATGGTGTCCTTGATCATCACATTAATGGTAGCCCCAAGATCAATCAGAGTGTGTGAGACAATGGTGCCATTGATGTGCACATCTACTACTGGGCTTCCAAGGTCCAAATATTTTGAACATATTACCTGCCCCAGCATTAAGTCAAACAACTGCCCAATGACATTAATGGTAGGGGCATCCCTTTTTCTTCTTCTTGGATACTTGAAGCATTTCTCCTTAATCAACTTATTGTAAATGGGAACATCTTTGATTTCCTGGAGAAGGGGTATCTTTACACATAGATATTTCAATTCTCCCAGAAGTTCATTTTCTTATAGGGTAGGCTGGAGTGGTTGGGTTAATCTCTCAGGATAGGGTGGTTTTACTTTAAGGTTTCTTTCCTCTCTTTCCTCCTCAACCTCCCTATGTGGAGAGGGAGGTTGGTTATCAGGGAGAATTCTCCCATATCTTAGGTTGGTCTCCTGGATTTCTATAGCATAAGTTGGGTATGATGTCTCTCCATTGTATGCTTGTTGGGCCTGCCTATTGTTTGGGTTCAGATTTGGCTGGGCAGGCATTTGGGGTTTCTTGGGTGGAGCAGAGTGCAGGAGTTGTGGTTGGATAGGTAGTGGAGGCAATAGAGCTGGAACATTGTTGAATTGGGGTCTCTACCCCTGGAGTGGGGTATTCTGCTGATGTTGTGGCTAAACATAAGGTTGAAATGACTGGTTGGTTGGCTGGGAATGATACTGAGGAAGACCAAGAATGATGAGAAGGAGGTCCCCAAGAAGTTATAGTTGTGGTTTTGTTGGGGTTGTAATATGCATGGGATGACCCTTGCATACCCTACTAGTATGGTCTAGGCCCAGGAGGTCTCCTTTGGTTGATGTAGAAAAGTTGCTCAGTGACCCCTTCAGCTCCTTGATATACAACTTTGAGTCTAGGTAAAGAAGGGCACTTGTCTATGGAATGGTTTTCTTCATAGACTGAGCAAATCTTAATACAGTTCAATGGATATTCGTTCCTAGGATGCCTCCTGATGCATCTAAGACAAAAGATGGCCAGGGCTCTTTCCGCTTCCTCTTGCTTCCTTTTAATGTTCATGGTGTCCAATTACAAGGCAAGGGTATGCAACATATCACTTTTGAAATCTTCCAGCATATTTCCAATTTCACCCTTGATGGATAAGTTGGAGGATGATGTATTGGCCATAGGTTGACTACCCCTACCCTTTTTCCTGACTGCTCTAAAATGGTTTCTAAATATAGTCTTGATATCCTCATAGGGTAATTGGTAGATATCCCCTCCTACTATCATATGTAAGGTATCCAAAAGATCCTCCCTTACTCCTCTAAGTAGGACCAACTTTAGTGACTCAGGTTCAAGTGTACACCTGGCCCTTTTGTAATTGAGCTGGAATCTTTCTTCATAGTCCTCTAAGTATTCATCCTGGACTGTGGTCATCCTAAAAATCTCTTCTTTAGTATCCTTTGACCTACAGTAGTCCCTATATTTGTTGTTAAAATGTTGTTGCATCTGAGCCCAAGTTGTGATGCTATCTCCAGGTAAACCCATGAACCAGCAATGTTGCATCATTGAAGGTAGATGGAAACACTTTTAACTTTTTCTCATCATTTGTATAGTCATAGGTTCGGCATATAACAGCAAACTCAAATAGGAAAGTGTCAGGGTCCTCTGTGGTCAGGCCATGGAAATGAGGTAGAGCAGAGGGGCTTATATTCTTCATTTTAGTGTCCCCATTAGTCTCCTTGATGGGGAAGGCACTCTCAATTCTCTCTCTATTTGCTCTGTCATGTTGGTTTTCAGCCATTAGTTCACTAGGAAAGGGTTCTTCCTCTTCTTCTTCCCCTGTAGGTTCTTCAAATATGTAAGGTTGCTCACCTAAAGGTTCTTCCACTTCATAGTCACCGAAGAAGAGAGAAGGTTGATTGTTGAATGTAGTGGGGGTATTTGTCAAGAATTTCCCTAAATTGTCACTATTCCTACGAGGCAT
This sequence comes from Pinus taeda, assembly GCA_000404065.3. Classification (NCBI taxonomy): domain Eukaryota; kingdom Viridiplantae; phylum Streptophyta; class Pinopsida; order Pinales; family Pinaceae; genus Pinus; species Pinus taeda. The sequence goes on from APFE030336448.1 coordinate 8,014, forward strand.
GAAAGGAAATGTTTTTGGGTTGGTTTTTGTAAGATTTTCTTAAAAGCTATAAAGTACTTGTAGAATAGAAAGGAAAGCAGATAATGACAAATGAAAGAAAGGAAGCTACTAGATTACTTTTGCAAAAATAAACTAATGGAATAAAATTGAAGATAAGAAGTAGAAGAAAAGAAAGTTAGAGACTCGAAATAGAAGAAAATAGTAATCACATTCTACTTAGACACCTCCCCAGCAACGACGCCAAAAAGTGATGAGCCTAGGTATTGCAACAAGAATGCTGCAACTCCCAGGGCTACCAGCTTTACTTATCAACCCGTGGTTCGTACAAACTTGGAGGTAACAGTGCTATATGCACAAGTAGAAGTGAAGGTCCTACTTGTTGTCATTGTTTATCTGGAAAGAGACCCCAGGGGTTCCAAGCCAGACTTCTATAGGGTCAGAAGAAGCTTAATTCTTTGATGGAAGAAGAGAAAACCTATTCTAAGAGAGAGCTACTCTATTGCAGTAATGAAGAAAACAACTTGTAATGATAAACCACACCATAACCTAATTAACAAATAAAATAGTTATGCTAAGCAGAATTGATAAAACAATCACTAACCTAATGCTGCTATCAAAGTTGCAAAAGGTAAAGAGCATTAAACTACACTAAGGTGTAAGCAAAGAAACTTAAGCTAAATCGGTTTTCAAGCGGAAGAGCAATCAAAGGTCGAAATCAATGAAAGGAGGACTTAAGGACGCAGTAGCGCATAGGGACTGTTAGCTTGATCAACGAGCAGAAGATGGATGGTGGAGATCTTATCACGGGGGCTTAAGAGAATAAATAGATGAATAGGGTTAATGAAGCATATGAACGACAAAGATCTTATCGCAAAGAATTAAGTCAAGAGATGGGCAAACAAGGTAACGAAGCAGATGAACGACGGATATTGTATTGCGAGGGATTAAGTGAAGAGATGGGCGGACAGGGTAACGAAGCATATGAACGGCAGAGATCTTTTCGTGAAGGCTTAAGTGACTAGATGGATGAACAGGATGAATTGTTGAGGCCTTTTCATGGAGGTTAAGTCAAGAGATGGACAGACAAGGTAATGAAGCGATGAACAACTGAGATCTTATCACGTAGATTAAGTCAAGAAATGGACGGAAATATTAACCGGAGGATGGATTTTGAATATCGTATCGCAGGGAAAATAAACGTCCAGAAATGATGGAATGGGTTTCTAAGGCGGTAAGTAGGTTCTCGCGCGCCCTCAAGGCTGTAAGGGGAATTCTAAAATTTCACGCAATTAGCCTTACTGCGTGACACGTAGCACGAGAAAACCACTTTTCTTGAATGCTCAGGGGCATATAACAGTCGTGCAATAATCCGTGCGAGATTGCGCGATAGCCGTTGGATTAGGCGGGGCTGATCAACGGTGGAGATCGGCCAAGCTAGCTAGCGATCGGTGTGAAACGATAGTCGTCAGATCAGGAGAGGTAGATCGATGGTGGGGGTTTAAAGCACATAAAGTGTTGAGGTGATGTAATAGTTGTCGGATCAAGAGACAAATCGACGGTGGAGATTAAATCGCATAAAGTAAGTGGAAGACTTCACATGAGGCAGCAATTGGAGAAAATAATGAATCGGACGGTGATTGTGAAGGTTTGTTGTGGATCGGATGGCGAGGAAGTGATGCATGAAGATCGTGTTGAAGGAGGTTTCAAAGGAAATGACAGAAAAACCAGTGAGGGTGAACTGCATCAAACAACAAACTCCATAGCTCATGTGAGCACCAGAAACTTGTGTTTTTGGGGTTGTTGAAGGGTTTGTTCCTCAAGTCATGGTCCCAAAGGGAAGAGATGAGGGCGAGACACCTATGCACAACCTTATGGTGATGTTTTCTCCTATCTAACCTGTAAACTGAAAGAAGGCACAAATGGAAGTAAACTACAGTAAATACAGCTACTGAAGCAAATGAACAGAAAAAACATGAATAATCTACGCTATACTGTTGTAATGAAAATGAAGCTACCTAAGCAAATAAAACAGAAAAACATGAATCTATGCTGCTTAAGCAAATGAATAGAAAACATGAGTCTATGCTAGCAAAATAGTACAATAAAGAGGAGCTTTGGTTGCTCGGGTCGGGCCCTAACCCAAGAGTTTCAACCCTTTGAGTTAACTCACAACTGGCTTAAAATAGAACTCATTCTCATTATGAAAACCATGGATTACAGAACAAATTGTCACAATCCTTGCAACTCATAAATAAAGTAGAGTTTTTACAATAGAAGTCTGAATCCTACTGAGGTCCTAAGCCTCTCTACTTATGCATCTGAAGTCCTTAACGACTTCCTTCCAATTAGGGAGGCTTGGCTCCCAACTCAAAAAAAAAAAATCTGTTCTTTTCACTTACTCATGTTAGGATATTCCGACACATAGGAAATAGTTAAGTGTAACTTGGTCTAGAGTAGAGTTAGGTAAAGTGTGTTTCTTTATTATGTACTGTTGTAACTTACAATCTGACGGTCATAATATCTTCTAGACAAGAATTTATTCAATGGTTCATTCTCTCCTCGGTATTACCGACGCTTGATCCATGGCTTAACACCCAATTGGTCCATGATCTCTATTTAAAGAACATGGAGGGTCATTTGTAGGTTAACCATTCATGAGAGAAGCTTATGTAAATTTTCATTCTTTTATTAATAAATTGTCTGAAGTGGCCACGTTGGCTCAGTTCGTGGATTGTTTCCCTCTTTGAGGGTTTTAACCACGTCAAGGATACTCGTGTTTTGTTCTGTGATCTGTTTGTGAGTGGTGTTCTTTGGTGTTCTATCTGAGGAACTTACCCTGTAAATTCCTACAACTCGGTTGTTTTATAATCCCATGATTTGGTTGTTTGCAATCCGAGCTGATGGAGCAATATTCAAATGGAGGGGTAGTAAATGTAGGTTTTAACCCCGTACAGAAATTACCTGCATACGAATTCTAAATCACAAGAAAATAAAAATGCGAGAGCATAACCCATAAAACACATATACACAGAGATTTCCCACTGGATCTCAAAACCGAGACTACCAGCTTGATTTTTCATTATATTCCTTTCAATGTTACAATACATATTTATACATGCCGAAGCATCCAATACCATGGACCGAAACCAGTCGCGTCCAAAACCATGGACCGTAAAACCATAGGTAGGTTCGCCCAACCTAATATAGGGTCCAAAAAAAATTTTCTCGGGGCGCTGCCCCGAACCC
>APFE030336452.1:0-24269 GCA_000404065.3 Pinus taeda
CTGACCCTCCATGCCACGCACCGAGGCCACCTAGGAGTCCACCTGGACAGCAGCAATGGTGGACCTCGATCACTCGACCACCTGCGGAAACCACGATGCGAAGGCAAAGGAAGGAAATAAATGCAAATCTGGAGGCTCGCTACACAATACAAGAACATATCCAAACAAGAGGAGGGATCGAGTAGCTCCGCACCCCACGCACCCTACACAAAGGAAACCTAGGGGATTTCCAACAGCTTTACTGACCGAACGATGAATAACTTTCCCCTATGGCCACACCGCGCATCGAGGCCACCTAGGAGTCCACCCAGATAGCAGCAACGGTGGACCTCAATCACTTGACCACCTGCGGCAACCATGATGCGAAGGCAAAGGAAGGAAATAAATGCAAATCAAGAGGCTTGCTACACAATACAAGAACATATCTGAACAAGAGGAGGGATCGGGCAGCCCTGCACCCCATGCACCCTACGTATAGGAAATCTAGGGGATTTCCCACAGCTTTACCGACTGGACGATGAATAATTTTCCCCTACGGCCACCTCCACACAAAGGAGGGAGGTCGAAGCATTCCACCTCGAAATCCTTCTTCCAGATAGGCCCCACCATCGACGTAGCAAGCCTCCTCCCCATTGGACCATGAGCGCATACACAATTGAAAAAACTCATGCCCCCAACCCTCCCCTCCCCTCCCCGCACGGAGGCCACCTAGGAGTCCACCCGGACAGCAGCAATGATGGACCTCGATCGCATGATCGCCTATGGCAGCCTCAATGCAAAGGAAATGGAAGGAAACAAAACAAGACTGACCGAGCCCACAACCTCTCTAAGAAATGCCCCCCGACCCTCCCTGCCGCGCACCGAGGCACCCTAGGGGTCCACCCGGACAGCAGCAACGGTGGACCTCGATCAATTGACTGCCTGTGGTAACCACGATGCGAAGGCAAAGGAAGGAAATAAATGCAAATCAAGATGCTCGCTACACAATAAGGAACATATCCAAACAGGAGGACGAATCGGGCAGCTCCGCACCCCACGCACCCTACGTACAGGCAACCTAGGAGATTTCTCACTGCTTTACTGACCGGACGATGAGTAATTTTCCCCTACAGCCACCTCCACGCAAAGGAGGGAGGTCGAAGCATTCCACCTCGAAATCCTTCTTCTAGATAGGCCTCACCATCAATGTAGCAAGCCTCCTCCTGATTGGACCACGAGCGCATACACAATTGAAAAAACAAAATGCCCATAAACGTTGTGACTTAACATTTCCAACCGCAAAAACCTTCCATGCACGCAAGATGCAAGGAAAAAGTCGACCCCACGATCAAACATATGGGCCAACACATCTATCAAAACCTCAAAGCCAGCGTAACCACAAACGATGTGCACTTTGAAAGGAATGCCAACCCTTGAATTTACAAAACAGAGAACAGCGCCTCACATCACCCGACAGAAAAAGAAAGAAAGAGGGAGGGTAGGTGGTTTACAACCAAAACCCTTCCACGGCCCTCTTAAATGTATGCTTCTCAACCAACAATGCCAACACAGAAAGAGTACAAGCACAAGAAACCAGCGCCATAAACAGCCGAGCAATGAAGAGGCCAGCCATCACAAGGAGCCACACCACAACAACCTATACAACTCCGAGAACTTGGAGCAGTCAGGGAATTGTTCACATATGCCTCTAGGGACAAGCATGGCCAACATTACCACTCATGTGCTACTGAGTAGGCATGGAGAGAAGATGAAAATCGACCGCCCTACAAATGACCCAAGGCCATTCTTGAGGAAACCCTGAAAAACCAACTCAATTACCACCCACCTTTCACACGAAAAGCAAAACCCTCTGCACCAAATGGGGAGGAGGCGAACAATATAACGAGGAGCCAATTTCAATGGAGCCACACATGGCTACCCAGCGCAATCAAAATTTTCTATTCACAGCAAACTGAGGGGCACAGCAGCGACACAAGCACGACAGAGTTTTAGGGTTCCCATCTGGGACCACAACAACAAAGGCTCAACGGAGCATCGAGTAAACTTTCATCATTCTTATCATTGGGATGGGCAAGAGGGATGGGGATGAGCATGGCCCACACTACCGCTCATGTGCTACCGAGTGGGGATGGAGAGAAGATGAAAATTGGCCACCCTACAAATGACCCAGGGCCATCATTCGGGCAAACCTGAAAACACAACTCGATTTCCAACCCACATTTCACACAGAAATAAAACCTGTTAATGGTATCATCTGAAGGGGCACAAGGGGACCAAGACAAGCTAGGGAGACACACCACAACAACCCATACAGCTCCAAGAACTTGGAGAGCACAAGGGGTGTTGTTCACGTATGCCTCCCGGGACGAGCATGGCCAACATTACCGCTCATGCGCTACCGAGTGGGGATGGAGAGAAGGTGAAAATCGGCCACCCTACAAACGACCCAAGGCCATCGTCCAGGCGAACCCGAAAACACAACTCGATTGCCAACCCACCTTTCACACGGAAAGAAAACCTGTCGCTTGTATCATCTGGAGGGGCACGAGGGGACCAAGACGAGCCAGGGAGACACACCACAACAACCCATACAGCTCCAAGAACTTGGAGAGCACAAGGGGTGTTGTTCACGTATGCCTCCCGGGACGAGCATGGCCAACATTACCGCTCATGCGCTACCGAGTGGGGATGGAGAGAAGGTGAAAATCGGCCACCCTACAAACGACCCAAGGCCATCGTCCAGGCAAACCCAAAAGCGCAACTCGATTGCCAACCCACCTTTCACACGGAAAGAAAACCTGTCGCTGGTATCATCTGGAGGGGCGCGAGGGGACCAAGAGGAGCCCGAGAGCCACACCACAACGACCCCGAGAACTTGGAGAGCAGAAGGGGAATTTTTCTCATATGCCTCCCGGGACAAGCATGGCCAACATTACCGCTCATGCGCTACTGAGTGGGGATGGAGAGAACATGAAAATCGGCCACCCTAAAAATGACCCAAGGCCATCGTTCAAGAGAACACGAAAACACAACTTGATTTCCAACACACCTTTCACATGGAAAGAAAACCTGTCACTGGTATCATCTAGAGGGGAACGAGGGGACCAATACAAGCCAGGGAGCCACACCACAACAACCCATACAGCTTGGAGAGCAGAAGGGGAGTTGTTCACATATGCCTCCCGAGATGATCATGGCCAACATTACCGCTCATGCATTACCGAGTGGGGATGGAGAGAAGATGAGAATCGGCCACCCTACAAACGACCCAAGGCCATCATTCAGGCGAACCCAAAAACACAACTCGATTGCCAACCCACCTTTCACACGGAAAGAAAACCTGTCGCTGGTATCATCTGGGGGGGCACAAGGGGACCGGGACGAGCCCAGGAGCCACACCACAACAACCCATACAGCTCCAAGAACTTCGAGAGCAGAAGGGGAATTGTTCACATATGCCTCCCGGGACGAGCATGGCCAACATTACCGCTCATGCGCTACTGAGTGGTGATGGAGAGAAGATGAAAACACAACTCGATTGCCAACCCACCTTTCACACGGAAAGAAAACCTGTCATTGGTATCATCTGGAGGGGCACGAGGGGACCGAGATGAGCTCGGGAGCCACATCACAACAACCCACACTACTCCAAGAACTTGGAGAGCAGAAGGGGAATTGTTCACATATGCCTCCCGAGATGAGCATGGCCAACATTACCACTCATGAGCTACTGAGTGGGGATGGAGAGAAGATGAAAACACAACTCGATTGCCAACCCACCTTTCACACGGAAAGAAAACCTGTCATTGGTATCATCTGGAGGGGCACGAGGGGACCGAGATGAGCTCGGGAGCCACATCACAACAACCCACACTGCTCCAAGAACTTGGAGAGCAGAAGGGGAATTGTTCACATATGCCTCCCGAGATGAGCATGGCCAACATTACCACTCATGAGCTACCGAGTGGGGATGGAGAGAAGATGAAAATCGGCCACCCTACAAACAACCCAAGCCCATCATTCAGGAAAACCCAAAAACGCAACTCATTTTCCAACCCACCTTTCACACGGAAAAAAACATGTCGCTGGTATCATCTGGAGGGGCGCGAGGGGACCAAGACGAGCCCGAGAGCCACACCACAACGACCTCGAGAACTTGGAGAGCAGAAGGGGAATTGTTCACATATGCCTCCCAGGACAAGCATGGCCAACATTACCACTCATGCGCTACTGAGTGGGGATGGAGAGAAGATGAAAATCGGCCACCCTAAAAATGACCCAAGGCCATCATTCAGGCGAACACGAAAACACAACTCAATTTCCAACCCACCTTTCACACGGAAAGAAAACCTGTCGCTAGTATCATCTAGAGGGGCACGAGGGGACCAATACAAGCCAGGGAGCCACACCACAACAACCCATACAGCTTGGAGAGCAGAAGGGGAGTTGTTCACATATTCCTCCCGGGATGAGTATGGCCAACATTACCGCTCATGCGCTACCGAGTGGGGATAGAGAGAAGATGAGAATCGGCCACCCTACAAACGACCCAAGGCCATCGTTTAGGCGAACCCGAAAACACAACTCGATTGCCAACCCACCTTTCACACGAAAAGAAAAATTGCCGCTGGTATCATCTGGGGGGGCACAAGGGGACCAGGACGAGCCCAGGAGCCACAACACAACAACCGATACAGCTCCAAGAACTTCGAGAGCAGAAGGGGAATTGTTCACATATGCCTCCTGGGACGAGCATGGCCAACATTATCGCTCATGCGCTACTGAGTGGGGATGGAGAGAAGATGAAAATCGGCCACCCTACAAACGACCAAAGGCCATCGTTCAGGCAAACCCGAAAACACAACTCGATTCCCAACCGACCTTTCACACGGAAAGAAAACCTGCCACTGGTATCATCTAGAGGGGCACGAGGAGACCAGGACAAGCTGGGGAGTCACACCACAACAACCCATACAACTCCAAGAACTTGGAGAGCAGAAGGGGAATTGTTCACATATGCCTCTCGGGTCAACCACGGCCAGTGTTACCACTCATGCGCTATCGAGTGGGGATGGAGAGAAGATGAAAATCGGCCACCCTACAGATGACCCAAGGCCATCTTTCGGGCAAACCCGAAAACAAAACTCGATTTCCATCCCACCTTTCACACAGAAAGAAACCCTGTCGCTGGTATCATCTTAAGGGGCATGAGGGGACCAAGACGAGTCGGGGAGCCACACCACAACAGCCCATACAGCTCCAAGAACTTAGAGAGTAGAAGGGAAATTGTTCACATATGCCTCCCAGGACGAGCATGGCCAACATTAGCGCTCATGTGCTACCGAGTGGGGATGGAGAGAACATGAAAATCGTCCACCCTACAAATGACCCAAGGCCATCCTTCAGGAAAACCCGAAAACACAACTCAATTACCAACCCACCTTTCACACGAAAATGAAACCTGTCACTTGTATCATTTGGTTGGGCACAAGGGGACTAAGACGAGCCAGGGCACCACACCAAAACAACCCACACGAGTTTACATGGACGCCCTCGCCCAAAGGAGTTTGCACGGACAACATCGAACGACCCACCCGAATGAGTTGACACAGGTGCCATCGAACGACCTACCCATAAGAGTTTACATGGGCCCACACAAGACCGAAACAAAGGGACAAGGGAGAGGTGGGCAAACGAGCTGCACAAATGTGTACAAAGCCACCCTCGGGTCACAACTTAGCATTTTTGTCATGGGATCGTTCACCCTAGTGCGCCCTCGCCTGACCCACCCGAACGAATTGACTCGGACGCCCTTAAACGACCCACTCGAACGAATTGACTCAGATGCCCTTAAACAAGCCACCCAAATGAGTTCACATGGGTTCCCAAACAACCATAACGAAGGGACAAGGGAGAGCTGAGAAAACGAGCTGCACGGACGTGCACAAAGCCAACCTCGGGTCACAAATTAGCATTTTTTGATACGGGCTCATTCGCCCAAGTGCGCCCTCGACCGACCCGCCTAAAAGAGTTCACTCGAACGACCCGCCCGAACGAGTTCACACACGCGCCCTCAAACGACTCACCGAAACGAAGGGACAAGGGAGAGCTGGGCAAACGAGCTGCACGAATGTGCACAAAGCCAACCTCGGGTCACAACTTAGCATTTTTTGATATGGGCTCAGCGCCCTCGCCCGACCCGCCTGAACGAGTTCACCCGAACAACCCGCCCGAACGATTTCACACGCGCGCCCTCACACGACTCACCGAAACGAAGGGACAAGGGAGAGCCGGGCAAATGAGCTGCACGAACATGGATAAAGCCAACCTTGGGTCACAACTTAGCATTTTTTGATATAGGATCGTTCGCCTAGGTGCGCCCTCACCCGACTTGCCTGAACGAGTTCACCCGAATGACCCGCCCGAACGAGTTCACACGCGCGCCCGCAAACGACTCACCGAAATGAGGGACAAGGGAGAGTCGGGAAAACGAGCTGCAAGAACGTGCACAAAGCCAACCTCGGGTCACAACTTAGCATTTTTTGATATGGGCTCGTTCGCCCGGGTGCGCCCTCGCCCGACCCGCCTGAACGAGTTCACCCGAACGACCAGCCCGAACGAGTTCACACACGCGCCCTCAAACGACTCATCGAAACGAAGGGACAAGGGAGAGTCAGGCAAACGAGCTGCATGAACGTGCACAAAGCCAACCTCGGGTCACAACTTAGCATTTTTTGATATGGGCTCGTTCGCCCGGGTGCACCCTTGCCCGACCCGCCTGAACGAGTTCACCCGAACGACCTGCTCGAACGAGTTCACACGCACGCCCTCAACCGACTCACCGGAACGAAGGGACAAGGGAGAGCCGGGAAAATGAGTTGCACGAACGTGCACAAAGCCAACCTCGGGTCATAACTTAGCATTTTTTTATATGGGCTCGTTCGCCCGGGTGCGCCCTCGCTCGACCTGCCTGAACGAGTTCACTCGAACGACCCGCTCGAACGAGTTCACACGGGCGCCCTCAAATGACTCACCAAAACAAAGGGACAAGGGAGAGCCGGGCAAACGAGTTGTACGAACGTGCACAAAGCCAACTTCGGGTCACAACTTAGCATTTTTTGGTACGGGCTTGTTCACCAGCGTGCGCCCTCACCCGACCCGCCTGAAGTTGTTCAACCGAACGACCCGCCTGAACGAGTTCACATGCACACCCTCAAACGACTCACCGAAATGAAGGGACAAGGGAGAGCCGGGTAAACAAGCTGCACGAACGTGCAAAAAGCCAACCTCAGGTCACAACTTAGAATTTTTTGATACGTGTTCATTCACCCGGGTGCGCCCTCGCCCGACCCGCTTGAACTAGTTCACCCGAACGAGTTCACATGCACGCCCTCAAACGACTCACCCAAACGAAGGGACAAGGGAGAGTCGGGCAAACGAGCTGCACGAACGTGCACAAAGCCAACCTCAGGTCACAACTTAGCATTTTTTGATACGGGCTCGTTCGCCTGGGTGTGCCCTCGCCCAACCCGCCTGAACGAGTTCACTCGAACGACCCGCTCGAACGAGTTCACATGCACTTCCTCAAACGACTCACCGAAACGAAGGGACAAGGGAGAGCCGGGCAAACGAGCTGCACGAACGTTCACAAATCCAACCTCGGGTAACAACTTAGCATTTTTTGATACAGGCTCGTTCGCCCTGGTACGCCCTTGCCCGACCCACCTGAACGAGTTCACCCAAATGACCCGCCCGAACGAGTTCACACGCACGCCCTCAAACGACTCACTGAAATGAAGGGACAAGGGAAAGCCGGGCAAACGAGCTACACGAACGTGCACAAAGCCAACCTTGGGTCACAACTTAGCATTTTTCGATACGGGCTCGTTCGCCCCAGTGCTCCCTCACCCGACCTGCCTGAATGAGTTCCCCGAACGACCCGCCCGAACGAGTTCACAGCACACCCTCAAACGACTCACCGAAACGAAGGGAGAAGGGAGAGCTGGGAAAATGAGCTGCACGAACATGCATAAAGCCAACCTTAGGTCACAACTTAGCATTTTTTGATACGGGCTCGTTTTCCCACGTGCGTCCTCGCCCGACCGGCCTAAACGACCTGCCCGAACAAGTTCACACGCACGCCCTCAAACGACTCACCGAAATGAAGGGACAAGGGAGAGCTAGGAAAACGAGCTACAGGAACGTGCACAAAGCCAACCTCGGTCATAACTTAGCATTTTTTTATACAAGCTCGTTCGCCCGCATGCGCCCTCGCCCGACCCACCTGAACGAGTTCACCTGAATGACCCGCCCATACGACCCGCTCGAACGAGTTCACCCGAACGACCCGCCCGAACGAGTTCACACGCACGCGCTCAAACGACTCACCGAAATGAAGGGAGAAGGGAGAACTGGGAAAACGAGCTGCATGAACGTACACAAAGCCAACCTTGGGTCACAACTTATCATTTTTCGATACGGGCTCATTCGCCCGGGTGCGTCCTCGCCCGACCCGCCTGAACGAGTTCACCCGAACGACTCACCTGAACGAGTTCACACGCATGCCCTCAAACGACTCACCGAAACAAAGGGACAAGGGAGAGCCGGGAAAATGAGCTGCACGAACATGCACAAAGCCAACCTCGGGTCACAACTCAGCATTTTTCAATAAGGGATCATTCGCCTGCGTGCGCCCTCACCCGACCCGCCTGAACGAGTTCACCCGAATGGCCCAGCCAAATGACCTGCCTGAACGAGTTCACATGCACGCTATTGAACAGGTAAATCCCCTCTGCGGACAGAGGCGATCCCACTAGCCCAGAACGGGTCTAGCAACAATCAATCAATGCTACTCTGCAAGTTCCTAGTTGCAATTACAAAGTGGGTAATGAACACCTACTTGGTATTCCAGCGCTATGTTGATGAAGAGATGTCGCTCTCGCTCCTTCGCTCCGGCCGTCACAATCCTCCACTATCTCATGTACGGACACTTGCACAAGCAAAAGAGAAGACAAACACAAGCGTAAAATCTAGTAAAAGCAACTATACATCAGTCAGAAAGGATGTAACTCACATTAACCATTATAAGACAAATGAGAATGGAACCATAATAGTAGTCATCTATTAATGAATGATAGGCAGAGAAAGATACAACCAAGGTTCTGACGTTGAACCTATTCTCTAGTTGGGCGAGAAGTTATGTATGCCTTGCAATAGACCTTCTCTCTCTCAGGATTCCGGCAGCATAACCTCCCTATGCTTCAAGACTCTTACTATCACTCCAGACAAGCATAATCACAACTAGCATTACTCTAGACCTCCTAGAACTCTAGAACTCTGAGAACTCCATAACTCTCTTAGAACTCCAGAACTAGCTTGTCTAATGCATGAGGACAGACTTTTATAAATGGAGAAGGGAGGAAGATTCAATGCACCAAGACGCCCATTGTGGATCGACATTATCTTTGAAAAGCTACTGAGGATATATGTCAAGGATATATGATGACTCTCGACCTCTATCAGATGGATTTTTTCCCTCAAAAGATTTCATGATCTGAAAGGAAAAAATATATGGGTGCGTGTTTGCAAAAAATCATTACCAAACTTAGTTGGCACGAGTGTTGTCCTAGGATAGAGCACCAATGGGTGCACCCCTTTTTGAGGATCTCAGTGATTGGCGCGAATAAGACACTGTGTACCTGCGCCAATGGAAAAAGGGCACTTTTCAGGGATAATTTGCAAAATGTGTCTTCAGGGAACATGAAGTACATACTCAGGGGAACATAATGCAAGTGTTTTTAGGCTATGTCACTACTCATAGGTCCCGGAATGTATCCTCCAATGTACGAAAACAGGGGTAACAGGGACGGTGACCAATGGTGACAAATTACTGTGTAACAGATGCCCCTAAAGCATGAGGCTCGAGAGAGAGAGGGGTGAAATGGTTTACAAGAACACATATAGCTGCCGCCGGGAATCTGCATGTAGATAAAAGTGATATTTTGATTACATGTAGTCTAGGCATGGGCACAGCCATCCAAAAGACATACGAAGAAGGTCTATGGTATGGACGTAGCCACCCAGCTGAAGAGACCATGATGATAAGAGGTATGGTCGCAGCCATCCTAAAAGACTCAGGTATGGGTGCAACCATCCATCAATGAGTCATGTAATAATGATCCACAAAAATCGCAACCTGGTCCGCAACAGACTAGAACCAGGGTCTTGCGCTCCATCCAAACCCGAACAAAGTACAAGTCCAAACATGTGAATACAGGAGTCGAAGTTGAACATGCTTGAACATCATTTGATTACCAGCCAATGATGAAAGTTGTTAATAGATGCGAGAGGAGCCACCAATAATGACGATGGTCCTCAAGGTACTATAGGTACAATCCATGGTGTGCGAATAAATGAGTCGGTGTCGAACACCCGTAGAGTCATCCGATCGGAGGCCGATGATGAAAACCTCACGTCGAACACGAAGAACCTGCCATTGAGGCATGTAGGCTCCAAGGTACCGGAAGGGAGTCTCTAGGTCACTTTCCTGAATAATGAGATGAAGTCGATAGGAAGTGATCATGTAGGCTCCAAGGTACCGGAAGGGAGTCTCTAGGTCACTTTCCTGAATAATGAGCTGAAGTCGATAGGAAGTGATCATCATTGAAGGTGGGCCATAATGTTTCCCACATCATCGACACGAGACAAAAAGAGACAATATGTTTTGTGTGAAATATCAGAGAGAGGTTGTTTCTTTTCAGAGGTCAACTTCTCTTGAACATATCGGCGGCACGACAGTGGAATTGGCAGTATTTGACATCGATGGATCAGAGGTCATGATGACGAGGCAATGAACAAATGAGAGGTCAAATAGGATTACCCAAACCCATGGAGGCAAGTGAAAAATGAGATGAGATATCCCCACCCCGACACGAAAGCAGAGCAGTGCCATGTTCAAGAGCAACATATTGCCGACACGACAATAATTATGGTTCCCAAAATTTTCTTTTCCCCCACCATTTCTCGCGAGTACCCCAATTATTTTTAACAAGCTTGATGGGGATAGCATATGCTTGTGGTGCGTCATTTCGACAAAATCCGATGTCATCAAGTTTTAACAAGTTTGACAAAGGAAGAACTCGGTGTCTTTTCATGTTTAAAGAGTTTGAAAAGACAGCAGAAAAGGAAACTCCAGGGGTGTCCTTTTTCGTAAAGTTGTGTCTCTCGAGCCCGAAAAAATATAAAACGATGCTCGAAAGAACCTCCTGACCATTACGATCGAGGAGTACTTTTCATAAGTAGTGATTTCGATCTGAAAAAGTAAAAAGACGACCAAAACCATGTCGTTTTGTAACCATTAACGAGTTTGAAACGACAAAAACCCGGTAATCTTTTTATGTTTTAACGGTCGACAAAAGAACTTAAAACAACCGCCCCTTAGTAACGTTTAACGAGCCAAGAGGAATGACTCGGCAATATTTTCCTCTTTAAACGGTCAGAAAAGAGCTAAAACAAGACCTCAATTTTTATTCTCTTTAGCGAGTCAAAAAGGGAAAAAATACTCGGCAATCTTTTCATATTTTACGAGTCAGAAAAGAGCTTAAAGGTGACTCGGGTATGGGTTCATTTTTACACAAGCTTGAACCATGGAGAACTTTGCTTGGATTCAGTTTCATGTTTACACAAGCTTGAAACCAAAAACTATGCTTGTTATGAGTTCACATGCCCCCAGCATAATGACGCAAAACAAGGTACATGTCCCCCAAGCTTCATTGCATTCAACAAAGTGGATGGAATGAAGGTTCACTTTCGAGATCTTGGAAAGACTCGACTTGTATTTTACGAGATATTAATCAAAAGGCTCGATTTGGAAAGGGGGTTGTTTCATTTTTTAATGAGGCTGACACAGTAAAAGAACTATCCTCATAACCCTTGTTTCATTTTTTAACGAGCTTGACACAAGATCAGGAACTATGCTCGAACCAGACCTAATTTCATTTTTTAGGGAGCTTGACATAGGAAAGTGAACTATGCTCCGACCAGTCCTAATTTCATTGTTTAAGGAGCTTGACATAGGAAACGAACTATGCTCCGACCAAACCTAATTTCATTTTTTAGGGAGCTTGACATAGGAAGTGAACTATGCTTCGCCCGAACCTAGTTTCATTTTTTAACGAGCTTGACACAAGGCAAGGAACTATGCTCGACACCTTTGTTTCATTTTTTAATGAGCTTGACACAGGAAAGGAACTATGCTCGGACCAGAACTAATTTCATTTTTTAGGGAGCTTGACATAGGAAAGTGAACTATCCTCCGACCAAATCTAATTTCATTTTTTAGGGAGCTTGACATAGGAAGTGAACTATGCTCTGCCCGAACCTAGTTTCATTTTTTAACGAGATTGACACAAGACAAGGAACTATGCTCAGCACCTTTGTTTCATTTTTTAACGAGCTTGACACATGAAAGGAACTATGCTCGGACTAGACCTAATTTCATTTTTTAAGGAGCTTGATGTAGGAAAGTGAACTATGCTCCGACCAGTCCTAGTTTCATTTTTTAAGGAGCTTTACATAGGAAAGAGAACCATGCTCCGAACTCCTTGTTTCATTTTTTAGGGAACTTGACATAGGAAAGTGAACTATGCTCCGACCAATCCTAATTTCATTTTTTAAGGAGCTTGACATAGGAAACGAACTATGCTTCGCCCGAACTTCATCATAATGAACAGGAAGTCGGGGCTTCCAAGAGTGGCACTCCCGGTGGGAGGTCAATGCCTCGGAAGTCAGGACCCAATGCCCCCAGGACACTATGCACGATAGCGGCATTGCTGGATATAGGCATGGGAGAGGTGGCCACGTAGTTGATCTGGGGTGAGACAGATGCAACTGGTGGATGAGAACCAAGAGGGAAGGACAATTGTGCCGGAGGGGCTTGTGGACGAATGAACGATAATTGATCCATTGTCACTATACTTCCATCGTGTGGAAAGCAAACCACACGGAAAAGTGAAGAAACAAGGGATCCCATGGCATACACATAGTCACGACTAAGGAGAAGACTGAAGTCTAAAGAACCTTGGGTAACTGAGACATCTATATAGACAGTCTTGCCTCCCAAAGTGATAGGGAACTTTGGAAGGATCCCTAATGGTTGACTCGTTCCTCCGTCAAAAGCAGTGAGATTCGGTGCGACAGGTACAAGCGATGGGGAACCCAAATCCTGCCAAGTAGTAACGGGCATAAGACTAAACTACTTGCTGGGGGAACCATATGGTTTCCCCCCTGCTCGGAAGGGACCGAATCAGAATTCTCCGGAGAGGCTGGGATGGGAAAACCATTATCAAGCTCAGGAGAATCCGATGAGACGAGAAGAACATGGGAAGTTTTCTCTTCCGAAACAGAGTGGTCGACAGGAGATGAGCTCTGGTCGACACTCTTTCCGACCAATGGTTGTTCTGGAACAGGCTGGGCACAGCCAGGTTTGGGAAGAGGGGCCTGGACAAGAGAAGAATGTGAACCAATCTCATTGTCGAGAGGCGAATGATCTGCAGCTGCAGAAAGACATTGATATCCAACGGGGAGTTGGGGCGAGGGAGTTGGGAGACTTTCCAAAACAGTGGAGGCTTTATCGATGAGTGGACAAAGGTGAAGGAGATGATTGCCTTCACAAAGTCTGCAGGGGATTCTAATCTTCTCTTTTCCCTTGCCATTCCCAACTGATGACGTAACATCGCCATGAGCTTCAGTGGACGATGAGGGGTGGGCCGGATTGCGAGACCATATTTCGAGTACCCTGCGAATGCTAGGGCAATCGTGAAGAAGATGGTCCTCCTTGCATAATCGACAAGGAAACTTAACCTTCCGCGGGGGAGCAGAAAGGGGCCCGACTTCAGGTGTACTTGAGGGAGTAACGGTTGTGCTTGTAGTCTCTCCCTTAGGAGACTTCTTCTTCTTGCTCGTCTTCTTCTTCTTCTTAGCCACCTGGTTATTCGAATCGAGACTTTCACCAGGCGAAGTACAAGAGGAAAATGTAGAGGTAGGCGTCGAAGGGGAGAGGTCCACCTTAGGTTCAACATGATGTTGTTCAGGTGGAGGGACTGATGGAGTATCAGCCGACACAGTAGGGACCAAGGAGGTTGAAAACAACCAAACAGGCAACCCGACAGTTAACCCTTGAAGGGATAACGTCGACATATAAGGAGCACCAACATTCCCAAGAGGAGGGAAATGACTAGGATTCCCGTCAGGAGGGGAACCTGGGTTGGTGAACTCTGGAAAACTTGCCATAGAAAAAGAAACCTACTCAAGCTAACGCACACAAGATCTAACCAGGTAATGTTATCGAGGCCAAATAAATTTTTAAGACGCAGGAACTGAACTTGACCTTTTCATGTTTCGAGAGTCAAGAAAGGACGAAAAAGATGACTCTAGTCTCCTTCGAGTTTAGTGAGCACGAATGACTTAGGGGACTCACTTACACCTTTTCTTTTAGAGAGTCCGAAAAGGATCAAAAGTGACTGCTCCAGAGATTCTAAGCAAAAGGTTTACCAAGCAATCCGTAAAACTGCTTATACACCTTGGCAATCGTATGAGAACCAAGGACTTTCCATACTGCAGTCTATCTTCTTGAATGCTGTGTTCGGTGCGTTACGGTTCCCAAGGTGGCAAACTCGCCTTCCTATGGATAAAGGATGCGAACCTAGTGGAGTCTCCCCATATATACGCGACGGTACGTGGGAGCCCAAATCCGTGCTAGACCACAATTGAATCACACCAGGAGGAATCACCCAACCTTAATGCGAAACAAGAGTGACTAGGTTTAATGATGCCGGAGCACGTCTCTAGCCTAGACCTCTAGATATTTGCGTTAAGTTCCAATGCGTTTTTAGATAAATTTGGTTTATTTTACAGTTGATCTTGAATTAAGTTTTGATTTCAGGTCCTACCGTATGATCTCTCAGAAATACTTAGATGCAAACTATATGCCAAAGAACATCATTTCGTTCGATGAATTCTAACTATGAGAAGGGAATTTTTCAATCAAACAAAACGAACTCAAGCAATCAAACAACCTAATGCAACTAATGGCAAGGAAACAAAACTTTTCTTTTGAAAACACAAATCAACGAAATGTCCTTTTCCTTTTAACCATTAAATGCAAAAGATACTAGTTTGATTTTCTTTTCAATGGCACAAAAATGTTTAAAATGATTTTGAGAGATAGCTACACCAAGCAAAAGAAATGAAATCACTCAATGCAAACACAAGAAATTTCCCAAGACACTAAGAACCAGTTTTCCAAATCAAAGGAAAAACAAAGGTTTATGAGCTACGTGATCTAAGCTCAACAAGACAAAAAGGAATTCAAAGGAGGAAGGCAAATCGCTTGGAACACAACCAAAACACTTTCAACAATCACCGAGCGAATGTGAAAAGAAAATCTGAAGTTGGCTGGTCAAACAAGGAAACAAGATCCCACGGAAGGCTTGACACACACACGACCTCTAGATGCCCTAGGGCTAGGGTGCAAAATCAATAGAGAAAAGCAAACACCGGGAGGATGGGAGTTACAACCAGTCAAACAAAGCTTCGACACACTCCAACGACTGTAAAAGTCAAGGAAAAATACAAACCAAGCAGCGAAAGCAAAAAGGAAGGCTTTGCAAAACCGAAAAACAAGTAATAAATGAACCCTTGCAGAACAAGACTTCGCAAGCAAGTATGTCACAATTCAGACAACATAAAACAAGTCATAAACCAAGTGGAAAGAGCAGGGGACAGTCAAATCAACAGGTTCAGGAGGAAAATTTGGACAAAAATGAATTCTACAGGATCAACGCGGGTGACCCTCAGCAACAAAGCGCTGACCAGACAACACACGTAGCAACTTTGCGCTGTCAGCGCGGAAGGACACAGATTAAGGGCGGTGGCCTGAAAACAAGGTCAGCGCGACTATTAAACGTATAAATGCGATGGCAGTGAAGCCAAAGAAATAGATGTGCGATTTCAACGCGACTGTTCTGATATAAACCGTGCTGAGGCTAAAAAATAGGCAAAATTAAACCAAAAGCTCCCAAACCAAGGTAATGTTTTTTAAAACAATTAAAGCATTTCCCAGATTGAACCAGGAAATCAAAAACAGAAAACTAATCCCCAATCTTTAACAAGAGAATAACAATCAAACCCAAAACAAGGATGAACAACAAAAGATGCAAGCAACGTCCCCAGTGGAGTCGCCAAATTGTTGGAGAGGTAAATCCCCTCTACGGGTAGAGGCGATCCCTACTAGCCCAGAACGGGTCTAGCAACAATCAATCAATGCTACTCTGCAAGTTCCTAGTTGCAATTAAAAAGTGGGTAATGAACACCTACTTGGATTCCAACACTATTTTTTTGATGAAGAGACGCCGCTCTCACTCCTTCATTCTGGTCGGTCACGATCCTCCACTATCCTCGTGGATGGACACCTGCACATGCAAAGAGAGAACAAACACAAGCGTGAAATCTAGTAAAAACAACTATACATCAGTCAGAAAGGATGTAATTCACATTAACCATTATAAGACAAATGAGAATGGAACCATAACAATAGTCATCTATCTTTTATTAAGCAAAAACAAAGAAAGGTACAACCAATGTTCTGACGCTAAGTCCTTCTCAAGAGGGTCCAGCCATCAAGTCTCATAAGCATTCACCCTTGGAGGTAGATATCCCAAGACAAACAACTCTCTCTCTCACAAAAGGAAACAAGACTTAACAACCTTCCTTAAGCTCTCTAGCAATCCACACTTAACACACCAACTGCCTATTAAGAGCAGCACTAAAGCACTATGAATTCCTCTATGTCAAAAACTATATCTAAAAAACTAGCTGCTCATGGCAATGGTCGAGGCTTATATAGGAGAAGGAGTCTCCATGGATGGTGGAAGGATAAGTTTATCTCCAAGAAAGGTGGCTCATATGACGAACAAACATGCCATAGAAGGGAGGGCGACCTTTACAAAGCCAACAACCAGGTCTGGAGTCATCTGGAAGGCTGGCTGTTAGAACAAACTCGCCCAAACAGGATCAACGCGGGTGCATAACTGGATTGGCGTGCTGACATCGCATCCCAATAACAGAAGAGGTCTGGTCAGCACGACTTAGTACGAGTAGAGGACGCGCTGGCTATGAAATTCGATCAGTGCGGGAAACCCGTGTGCTTCCGCGCTGGCAGCGCACCAATTGCACTATCATCCGCCAGTTAGCGCGGTTATTTCAATAACAGTCGCGACGATCCAATAAACTTAGGCAAAGAGGGTTTTTTGGCCATTTCAGAGAGCATGAGCATGATGTTTTTGATTTCATGACACAGTAGGGAGACTGACAAGGAGACAGTGACAAATTACTGCGTAACAGTGTCACCAATGCCTTGTTAATTTGTAGCGCTTCGGCTCTGAAATCGGCAGGTTGTGGAAGACTCTTGAACTTCTCTATTTGAAGTGATAGCTGAGCGATTTTCTCATCTTTCGTTTTCGCCATTAGTTCATTCATTGTCTTTAACCTTGCCAATGCTTCTGATAATTCTTTCTTCTTTTGAATTACGCTTGAGTCTATTCTCTGTTTTTCTTCAAGAAACTACTTATTCAATTGATTGTTTAATTGATGTTGTGTTGATAATTGCTGTTCCAGCTGTTCAACTTTCTGTTGTGCTTCAAGCAGCTGTGTTTGCAACAAAATAATTGCTTGGTATTTTTCTTTAAGTAGATTACTCACTTCTGATGCCTTGTCCATAGTGGCTGCCGAATAAGATCCGGCATACTGAGAAAGCTTCGTTAGGTCATCAGAAGGGTCAAACTCTTCTTTCCAAACTACATTAGCTGTCTCTGTTTTCTCTGGAAACAGGGAAGCTTGATCAAGTCTTCTCCTTTTCCGCTGTCTTTTTACTGCAACCCTGTGTTTTAGACTGTAAAAGACATCTAATAGAGGTATGTCTTCCACCTGCAAAATGATTTGATTAGAGGGATCTTTTGGAATCATTTCTAAATCTGTGCTAGGGGGTAGGCCGCTGGTTCCTTCATTCAGAACCTTTGTTGACGCTGTATCCTGTGTATCTAATGCTTTGGGTGTATCGACACCTTTTCGACCTTCCAGATTGTTTATAATAGAGTCAAATTGCTGCCATTCTTGGAGTAGTTTCAGATCAATCTGGGTATCCACATTGATATTTTCGCTACCCTTATCCTGCTCCTTTTTCTTCTCTTCCTCCTGTACTTTCTTCTTCTCTTTCTCTTGTACTTTCTCCTGCTCTTTTTCTTCATCTGTCTCGAGAATCTTTGATGCAGCAGGAGGTTTGTCGATGAGTTGCTGTTCAGGCTCGCTTGATTGTGTTGTTGGGGCAGTAGCTAATAAATCTAGAGGCAGAGTTTGCAACCTCTGTTCTCTGAGTTTATTGAATTCTACTAGCCCCATCGTTATATCTCATTTTAGCCAGTGCTTGGACCTGGAATAATGACTCTGCTGAAGAAAATAAGTCATCAAAATCATCTTCCTTATGATCAAACCTTGTGAGTTTGGCCTGGTCAAGCACATTGTGGACGACTTTCCTTGGGTCAAATCGCCTATTAGGAATGGTAGCAAGATTTATCATATTTATTTTTTCTGCTTCCTTCTCCGCATGCTTGTAGTCATGCAAAGTATAAACACCGCATCTCAGAGAAAAATTAGGCCAAGCCTGCTTTTTTGAAATCCTCAGTCTTGGATATTCCTGCGGACGTAATTTGATAAGCTAATTCTCAGGCCAGCAGCTTGTCGGGTATGTACAGAGGAAGGACATGAGGCCTGGCAAGGCTACCAAAAACCCTTATGGATGTGAATTTATCCTCCCCAAACCAATTTCCTAGAGCGGTTAGGTCAATCTCTGCTTGTGGAGAAATCTTCGGGGTAGGTTTGTCAAAAATGGCATGGTAAATAGGGAACATAAAACCATTACAAATTTGATATAGGTGGTCCTTATAGTGTGATTTCCACAAATTTTTGCGATAAATATGAATTGGCATGGGGTCTTGTGGAGTCCATCTCCACCGCAGTACAGGAAATTCATAGTTGAAACAAAGAGTATCTAAAATATAAGCACTAAAATAAAATGGAGGAATAGACCTACCGGTCACGCGAGTTTTATTTCTAAACTCAAGAATAGCAGTGGCTAACTTATTTGACAATATATTTCCTCAATCCATTATCTCACTGTTAACTGCCGCTTCCGTTAAAGGAACCATTTCAATCGTGAATTTTACAGAATCATGTAATCCAAAAATCCTACACATCATTGCCCCGGTGTAACAGTAAGGAGAACATAATGAATCTACAGAGTACTTACCTGAAGATTCATGTTTGTGCTTTGCGGGGTTTTGTCTCCATTCCGGAATTGGGGCCCATTTAGTTTCATTCTCACTTGTGAACTTCTCTAGAAATTATTTATTGTACTTCTTTTGTGGTTTAGGAAAGTGATACATTTTTCTTAAATCATCAGGTTGGAACGAGCCGAAGACTCTTCCGTCAACTGTGCAGAATGTTCTATTCATAGCAGGGATTTCCTTTACTGTCCATCGCACTACATCTGTATATGGAAGAATTTTTTCTCGAGCTGCTATTCGGTGTAGATATGAGTCAGCTAAGTCCTTCAAGGAAGCCTTTGACTTTCTAGTTGAATCTGCAGTAGCTTGCACCGATACCGTTTCAGGTTCTTCAGCTTCAATTAGATTATATATGCTTTGCCAGATTATGTTGCCGAGGCCAAGACAAGTAGTGTCTGAAATCAATCCCTTCTTTCTTGGTCCTGGATCAGTGGTAGATTGCCCTGTTACTGCGGGAGCTGAAGCTGCCGCAAATATCTACGATTTCTTTCCGATTTGGCTTGAATTTTTTGCTTCGGCAGAGGTCTGCGTAGGGAATAAAATGAACGTAATACAGAGAATAGGTGGTGCGAGCCAATATGAAAGAGTTATATCAATTAACGAATAATGAAGGATTAAAATAATACTGCCGCGGATACAACCTCAGTGGAGATATCGGCATAACTGCTTCATTAATTGGCCACTTTAACCTGTCAATCATTATAAATACCCATCATATCATTTATACACCGAATGATTCATTCAAGAGTGGCTTGAGTTTTTGGCGGATAATCATAAGTGAATCGCTATCGGGAACAGGAAGGCTTTTAATAATAGTCTAAAATAATATATGCAAGCCTTTTCAATCTATTTTGAAACTCGCGCATTGCTTTATCGGATCGTAATCGGAGAAATGCTTGGGTAGTAATATTTGTGTCATTGCAAAATCCTCGATCCCTGATGGCGATACACCTTATCGCATCGAGAGTTTTTAAAGGTGTCTTTAACGTGTGGTGCGCTACATTCCCTGATTTGTGATAGCGATATCGCATCAGAGAAAAGTGGGAGGGCCTTTTGTTATACTTGCTTGCCTTTCCCGATAATCAATAGTTATTCACTTTTCGGATCGGGGTAAACCAATGGGTGTTTGCATTATGTATTCCTTGTTGTTGCGATATGCGATCTTGCGATCGTGTTATCACAATAATAAAGAATTATATATTTATTTCATAAGGCCAATTCATATTTGTTCAAAAGGTTTATAATATATCATTGGACCTTTTGATGAAGGATGAGTTGATACCAATTTTACTCACACATCTATATTTAAAAGGGACCCATTTCATATTATAGTTAAAAAGAAAAATTTTATGAAATGGGGGGTTTTTGTATAGCATAACAATTGGCGATTCACTGGGAGAAATAGTTATCTATGAAAAACGTTGAAATACTTAAACTTTATTTATATAGAAATCTTATCTAAGAGGAGAATTCTAATATAACTAGGTATACATAAATTCTGAATCTAATAATAGCTATTTTTGCTAGTTTCTTCACGTGTTAAAATTAAATACATTCTAAGTTTTAAATTAGCCTTTATTGGTTGATAATGACAAAACAAAGAACCTTTCCAAATTAGCTTTATAATGACTCCTTTGTCATAGGTAGAGCCTCTGCTTCCAGCAAACGTTTATAATCTTGACAGGGATACCTTTTAACCATTTAATCATCCATTATCCCATCCATTTCAGAGTATAATTAAAAGAATGAATCCAAAAATATGCCCTCATATTTTGTATCTCTTTTTCTCTTTCATTATTTTGCAAGATAAAAAGCCATTGTCCTGGATTGGTGGCCAATTGTTTGACAATTCCATTCACTGGTTGTAATTTAACTGAACGAGCTGGCTCGTGATGAGACCCCTTGTCTTATAATTATAAGCCATTACCTTGTTTTGGTATGCAGTATTGGTAATGTGAGTTAAACTATTTCCCAATGATCATGGTAAGCAGGCTTGTGTTAAGACCCCTTATCTTTTATATCAAATATATTTTAGAATTACACTCTAAGTAATCATAAACTTTGATGAATGGGATGGACAATTTTCTCCTTAAGAGAGTATGGATGACAGGGTAAGAGTTGAAGATGCTAAGATTGAATCAATTTCTGTTTTTATATTGATAATTGTTTTTTTCCATTTGAAAACATTAAAATGATTTACAGTACTTCTAAATCTCGAGAAGATTTCACAAAAATAAAATGGGGTTTCAGAATCTAAATATACCTAATTTCCTAGAAATTTTCCTTTTGTTTAAGGTTTCCATTTTAAAAGTAAATATCAAAACTATTTCCTTTGAGCAACTTCTTCAATATAGAAAAGGCCAATGGAATATATCTTACAACTTTATTCTTCAATAATCCTAAAAACTATGAACACAAATTTTGCTGAAAATTGAATATTTACAAAAGGAGAAGGGGTTACCTTCTCAATTGAAGAATTTTTTCAAGATAAGGCCATCAACAGGAAGAGAATCTCTCTTACCTGATAGATCTTGCAATATGAAAGTAAAATGGCCTATCTTCTTGTTGCTTTAAAATGGTTTGAGCCACATTTTATGGAATTTAGTGTGTTTTCCTTATCTTCATGGGCTTTGTCCCATTTTAGAACTAGATCACCAACTTGTAATCGTTTTGAACTGGACAAAGTTGAATCAAAAGATGACTTGATAATTTGCTGATGTTTTGCATGTACAGTTTTGCCTTTTTCCCTTTCTTCTTCTAATTTTAAAATTTGATCATGTCTTAGTTGTATAGAAGATGAGGGACTTTCTTCAATAAACTGCACTAGGGCTAGATATGGAAGTAATAAATTGGTTGGTAGGACTGC
Organism: Pinus taeda; assembly: GCA_000404065.3. Lineage (NCBI taxonomy): Eukaryota > Viridiplantae > Streptophyta > Pinopsida > Pinales > Pinaceae > Pinus > Pinus taeda. The sequence goes on from APFE030336452.1 coordinate 22,264, forward strand.
TTCCTTCCCATATACAAGATTAAATGGAGAAGTACCTATGGAAGCCTTATGTGTTATTTTGTCAGCCCATAGTACAAATATCAAATATTTGTGCCAGTTATTATGGTTCTGCTCAACAGTTCGCTTAATGATTTTGACAATATTTTTATTGGTGGATTCTGCTAAACCATTACCTTGGGGATAGTAATTCGTAGAATATTTCAATTTAAACCCTCTTTTGATAGATAAATCAAACATAGAATTTCCAGAGAAATAAGATGCATTATCGAAAAAAAAAGCGTTTGGGACTGTCATGCGGAAAGAGTTATTTTTGCTGACAAAACTAACCTCCCTAGGAGTCTAAGACTCTCTAGTGACAAACAAGACAATTAAGAGCAATCCTTCTCTAAACATGCCTTATCATATGAGAAACCAAGTGTTTTTCGATCCTACCTGGAGTCCAACGCTTGTTGTAGCAGTCTAGCCTCGTCGATCCAGATGAGCTCCTCCTTCACTTCGAAACCTGCATACACTAACAATCAAACGATTACATAGCACCTGAATATTCCATAAAACAAAGCATATTCAACATATAGACCAAGGAGTATATGAAACAATTCATTAACAACAAATCATTGAGAAGAATGGACTTATTTGTATTAAGGAAACAAAAAAAGAAACCATTACAACCTGAGCCTTGGTGTTGTGCAAGTTCCTCCCAGGGTCCAGCAAGAGTTTTCCTCTACTTTGACAAGCTCACCTACTTCCAATATGACAACAAGAAAGGATGGTAATCTCTCCTCACAAGTTTACAATGGAAGTCCTAATTCCAGCGACATCTACCCTTTGGAATGTTCAGCTTTCAACCTCCCCTCCTCTGGCCCAAGGCCTGTATTTATAGTGTTCTAGAGGAAGTTATTCAGTTCCAACATCAATGGGATACTCCCTCTTTTGGATGGGGTAGCTCCTCTCTTGATGGTATAAGTTCCTCTATCATAGGGATGCATGAACCATCTGGAGGCGCTCAATACACGTCAAACACTCTTCTAGAAAGCTCTAGAAGTGACCACAAGTAACTTTTTTAAGATGAAACTCGCGCCTTTTGACCTTTACAGGAGTACTCACCCATCCCTTGACTTACAGAGCGTACAAGTACGTAGGTACAATGAGCTTGGGGTGTGTACACGCAGGCAAGGTAGAGAGAACCTGCGTACCCAGAGATAAACATGATTTTTAATGACTTTCTCTCTTTTTTGAAGTTTGACATGAAGAGTAGAGGTATAAGGCTTGACAAGGAGGATAATATGACTATTGATGGAGTCATATTAACTGCAGATAGTCATGGTGACAAATTTCAGTGTAACAGATTTCCCCTAAAGTGCGAAGCCTGTAATAGATAAGGGTTTTATATCATCTAGGAAGGGTGAAGTACTTTATCATTTCAAGGATTATCTCGCGGAGAGCCTGGTTAGAACCTGCAATTTTCAACACAAAATACATGTATAAGATTATATCATCGCTGAGGTAGGCATTCCCATACTCAGATCAAAACTTTAACTAACAGACTACCTATTCTGATACAGGAATGATTTCATAATACATCATAATCATAGACTCGTGTAGACACAGTATGGACGCAGCAATCTGTTTATAATTGGTCTACAATATAATGAATACAAAACTCCTTGTAGCTTGGATGGTGGAAACTAGATCCAGGGTCTTCATCTCTACTTCCCGAATCGGTACGATTCTAGACATGCGAATAAATGAGTCTATGTCGAACATGGTAGAAACCACTTGATTACCAGTCAATGATGTAAACTGTTAACAAGCGTGAGAGAGACCACCAGTAATGTCAATGGTTCTCAAAGTACGCAGCACAATCCATGAGATGTGAATGAATGAGTCGATGTCGAACATTTCATGGAATCCTTCGATCGCAAGTCAATGATGAAAACTGACGTCGAAGGCGAGAAAACCTGCCATTGATGCATGTAGAATTCAAGGTACTGGCGATTTCTAAGTCA
>APFE030336452.1:36119-83849 GCA_000404065.3 Pinus taeda
TATGTAATCATTTGCTTTGTTAGTGTATGCAGGTCTTAAAGTGAAGGAGGAGCTCATCTGGATCAGCAAGGCTGGACTGCTACAACAAGCGTTGGACCTAAGGTAAGATCGGAAAACACTTGATCTCTTATAGAATAATGTGTGTTTAGAGAAGGATTGCTCTTGTTTGGTTTGTTTGTCACTAGAGAGTCTTAGACTCCTAGGGAGGTTAGGTTTGTCCGCCAAAATAACTCTTTCCGCATGACAACAAGATAAGCTACTTGTTTGGTTTTATAGTCTTGGAGAGTTAATTACTCACCTACTCCAAGACACTAGCCTGATCTATATTGGTGCTTCAGAGCCCTAGTAAAATAAATTTTTTTACGTGAATTTTACTTTAAGCGTTGATTTTAATGGATGTTCTTTAAGACAAAAGGTGATGGAGATGAAACTTGATGGTGTATAGACTCGACTCCAATTCTCTAAAAAGATGCACCTAAGATGATTTACACTATTTTTCTTTTCAATGAATTTTCTAATTAAGAGAGTTGAGAGAATGCAATCTTTTGATAAAAACAACTTTCTTAATAAACAATCAAACAAATAATCTCTTTATCTTTTCAAAGCGCACAAAACATGACCACTCATTACTTCACGAAAAATTCCTTTCTCTTTCAAAAACGTCAGATGCTACTCTAAAACAAACTTTGCGAAGGAGACCTTTTGTATTTTCCTATTTAATAAAGCATGTAAAACTAATCTAATCAAAAGCAGTTTCAAGATCTATGAAAATCTATGAAAAACTCACTCAAAAAGCAAATCAAAGGAAATTTACCTAAATTTACCTAAAAAGTAAATCTAAGAAGCAAAAGCCTACTAAGATGATTCCGGGATGTTTTACTTGGCAATAATCAGTCCAAGGACTAGTTCATGTAGAATCATAAACTAATCAAAACAAAAAACCAAACTCTTTTTGTTCTTTTTTAAAATGAAATTCACAACTCAAATCGACAAGCTATTTTGAAATTTCGCAAAGAGACAACTCAAAGGTAGGTTGCTCACGCGGGTAGACTTTACGACTGGTCCGACTCCTAAGAAGACTGACAAAACCAGAGATATCTAAGGTTCCACGACTTCTAAATCCAAAGTCACTACAGGACCAATGCAAAAATCAAACCCTAAGGCTAAAATTTCAATGAATTTCACTAAAACTTTCGATACTAATGGGACAAGTTCAAGTGAAGATTTTTGACAGACAACCAGTGGATCTGGGCAGTAAATACTAAGAAAAACAAAATCTAAAGGGAAAAAGGGGATAAAATTGAAATTTTCTCAATTTTAACAGGGTATGCAGGCAGCCTGTTTAACCAGGTGCGTCCACGCTCTGTGTGCAAAGATACAGTGCGTACAAGTACGCACTGTGTCTAACTCAGAGGGTGCGTACTACTGAAAAATTAAGAAAAACTAAATTCTAATTTGACTCTAAGCTAACCCACCCAAAAACACAGTCAAACAATAAAAAAACAAAAAAGAAAAGACTCTTTTCAGATCAAAGTAATACTCAAAGGAAAAATCAATCACATCAATGGATTCCCCAGCGGAGTCGCCAATTTTTCATGCAGAAAGAGTTATTTTTGCTGACAAAGCTAACCTCCCTAGGAGTCTAAGACTCTCTAGTGACAAACAAGACAATTAAGAGCAATCCTTCTCTAAACATGCATTATCATATGAGAAACCAAGTGTTTTTCGATCCTACTTGGAGTCCAACGCTTGTTGTAGCAGTTTAGCCTCGTCGATCCAGATGAGCTCCTCCTTCACTTCGAAACCTGCATACACTAACAATCAAACGATTACATAACACCTGAATATTCCATAAAACAAAGCATATTCAACATATAGACCAGGGAGTATATTAAACAATTCATTAACAACAAATCATTGAGAAGAATGGACTTATTTGTATTAAGGAAACAAAAAAGAAACCATTACAACCTGAGCCTTGGTGTTGTGCAAGTTCCTCCCAGGGTCCAGCAAGAGTTTTCCTCTACTTTGACAAGCTCACCCACTTCCATATGCAACAAGGAAGGATGGTGATCTCTCCTCACAAGTTTCAAATGGAAGTCCTAATTCCAGCAGCATTTACCCTTTAGAATGTTCAGCTTTCAACCTCCCCTCCTTGGCCCAATGCCTGTATTTATAGTATTCTAGAAGAGGTTATTCAGTTCCAACATCAATGGGATACTCCCTCTTTTGGATGGGGTAGCTCCTCTCTTGATGGGATAAGTTCCTCTATCATAGGGATCATGAACCATCTGGAGGCGCTCAATACACGTCAAACACTCTTCTAGAAGGCTCTAGAAGTGACCACAAGTAAGTTTTTTGAGATGAAACTTGCGCCTTTTGACCTTTACAGGGGTACGCACCCATCCTTTGGCTTACAGAGTGTACAATTACGCAGGTACAATGAGTTTGGGATGCGTACACGCAGGCAAGGTAGAGAGAACCTGCGTACCCAGAGATAAACATGATTTTTAATGACTTTCTCTCTTTTTTGAAGTTTGACATGAAGAGCAAAGGTATAAGGCTTGACAAGGAGGATAATATGACCATTGATGGAGCCATATTAACTGCAGATAGTCATGGTGACAAATTTCAGTGTAACAGGGACACCAAACCTGGTAATAGTGAATTGATCTATAAACTCTATAATTACTTCAGAGTTTGTTGTCTTCAGAGGAATTGCTTCAACCCACTCAGTAAAGTAATCAGTAGCAGTAAGGATATATTTATGTTGTTTGGATGGCTGTGGAGTGATTTCCCCAATGATATCCAATCCCCATTGCCCGAAAGGCTGTTCAATGTTGACTGGTTGCAAAGGGAAAGCTGGTTTTCTTTGTCTTCCACTGGAGATTTGACAACTTCGGCATTTCCTTACGTATTCGTGAGTATCTCTGAATAGGGTGGGCCAATAATATCTAGCATGAATGATTTTGTGGGCTATTGTATCAGCTCCAAAATGTCCTCCTGCTCGTCCGTCATGTAGCTCTTGCAAAACTTTTTGCGCTTCAGGTTTTTCTAGGCATCTTAACAAAATTGAATCATAATTCCGCCTAAAAAGTACATCATCTACAATTACGAAGTTTTTAGCTTTTAATCTAATGGCACATTTGTTTTTATAGGAAATATTAGAAGGTGCGTATCCATTTTTTAAATAGAAGATCAGATCTGCGTATTGTGATTCAGGATCTGTGATACTTATCTGATTGATTTCTTCAGTGTGTTCTGTACCTTCTGATTCTTGAATATTGGATGCTCCTGCTAATAACTTGCAAAAACCTTGGCCTCTGACAATCTTTGCTAGCTTGATTTCCAAGTCATATTCTTGTAATGTTGTGACCCAATTTGCCCTTTTTTCTCCTAGTTCCCTTTGAATTAGTAATTGTCTTACTGCTGAAAAAGGAACTATAACTTTTGTGTGAGCTTTTAAAAGGAAGGTTCTATAGTGTTTGAAAACTTTATACACAACAAAGGCTTGCTTTTAACTTCTGAATAATTAAGTTCAACACCTTGAAAATTTGAACTGTAAAATGAAATTGGTGCCTCCAAGTTTTGATCATTAATCTGAGTCAGCATTGATGCATAAGACAAGGTGGATGCGAGAGTATACAGTATGAAATGATTTGAAAAATTGGGAGTGCTTAAAGCAGGGGCATTAATTATTGATTGTTTGATAGAATCAAATGCCTCCTTTTCTGCAGATCCCCATATAAACACTGAATTTTTCTTAATCATTGTTTGCGATGGTAAAATAATTTGGGAAAAATATGGAACAAATCTTTTAGCAAAGTTAATTTGACCCAAAAATGACTGCATGGATTTTTTGTTATGAGGGAATGGAATATTAAAAATCTCTTTAATTCTATCTGGATCAATATAAATACCATCTTTGGAAAAAAAGAAGCCCAAGAGTTTTCCTTGATTAAGAGAAAAAAATGATTTTTTTGGATTGAGCGAGATACCATACCTTCTGCAGCGTTCAGAGATCTGATTTAAATCATGTAAATGATTAGACCTTTTCTTGGAAAATACAGTAACATCATCTAAATAGACAACTACTGTTTTATTGATCAATCTTTGAATGCTATATCCATTGCTCTTTGGAATGTAGCTCTTGCATTGATAAGTACAAAAGGCATTTTTTGGTAAGCATAAGTTCCCCATTTAGTTCTGAAGGTAGTTTTAAGCCTGTCATCAGGATGAACCAAAATCGGGTTATACCCTGAAAAATCATCTAAAAAGGACATTAAATTAGAACCAGCTATTGAATGGAGTATCTACTCCATGGTAGGTAATGGGAAGTTATCTTTTTGGCTTGCTTTATTAAGATTTCTGAAATCTATGCAAATCCTGATGTCACCATTTTTATTTCTAATAGGCACCATATTGGAGACCCAGTTTGAATGTCGGACAGTAAAAATGATCTTAGCCTTCAAGAGTTTATTTAGTTCAGATTTTATTTGACTCTCTATGTTAGGATGGATTTTCCTTAACTTCTGTTGGACTGGTTTTTGTTCAGAAAGCATTGGAATAGTATGCTTAATGATTGATGCATCGTATGTTTTTAAATCATCATATTTCCAAGCGAAGACATTTATTTTTTCGTAATAACCTAATGAATGTTGTTCTTTATTCCAAAGAAAGTCCTAATCCCAAATTGATGTTTTGAGGGTTTTCCTCAGTACCTAGGTTTATCAATTCAAATCTTAAAGTGGAACTTTGGAGCTTTGAATTGGTTACCTGTTTAAACCTGTCTTTAATATCATAGAGATCTTCTAGCTTAACAAATGGTTTTGGTATTGAGTTTTCTTCCTGCTTTTCCTTCATTTGAAGGTCATGATCACTTTCATCAATGATTTGATCATCGTAGGACTTGTTGGAAGTCAAGAAATTTAAAATGTCTTCGTCATGATTGAACACTCGCCAATTGGTGACATTGTCAGGAATTGATGGTCTAAAAATTAACTCTACTGAAAATCTGTCTGGGCCTGTAATCTTCAGAAGGTAGGAGTTTAGAAGCAACATTAGCTAGCAAGTCTGCTGCTGCATTCTGGGATCTAGGGATAGGAGAAATATTGAAATGCTAAAAATTGAGATATGAGTTCCTGCACCAAAGACTGATAGTGTTTGAGATGACTAGAAAGACAGTGAATTGTATTTCTAACTTGTTTTATGACAATTTATGAATCACCAAACACTTTCAAATATTGAACTTTAAGACCAATAGCTTTATATAGTCCTTGAACTAAGGCCTCATACTCAACCATATTATTTGTGCATTCAAATTCCAATCTACATGATAACATAGTTTTTTCTCCTTCAGGGCTAACTAAAATACACCATGCTCCTGCACCTTCACTGGATTTAGACCCATCAAAGTATAGTGACCAAAATAAAGAATTATCAACAATTTTATTTACAGTTTTCTCAGCAATATTGACACATCTTGATCTATCGGTTTGTGAAAAATTTTCAATTTGGGATGTGAAATTATTTATTGATAAAGGAGATGGTTGGGCAGTGAAATTGCCAAAGAATGATTCGAAAGAGTAATTCCCCAAAATATTATTATTAAATGCTATTGGTTGATTCTCCTGTTCAAATTCAGTGACAATATGTGTCATATGTTTCTCCCGATCAATTTTGATTTGATTTGGCTTTCCTTTATAGGGTAGCCACATATGGGACCAATCGGTAGAAATATAACCGTGGAGTTTCTCAGACCAATCCCTACTCAAGATTAAACCATAAAATTCAGGTATATCAGCAATTAAAATATCAATTCTCTAAACCACTCATGGATCTGCCGATAACCTGATAGTTACAGAGTTGATTTCCCCTAAAACCTGAACCTTGGTTCTATCCAACTGTACAATATGAATTGCAGACTTTTGGGGTTCAATGTTCAGTTTGGAACAAACTGAAGCTGGCATTATGTTAGAGGATGCCCCTGAGTCAATCAAACAGTTGTGTAGATTTCCATTATAGATCTCATAGGTCAAGAGGAAAGGGGGAGTATGGGAATTTGATCTGTCTCCCATTAAAATTGTATCAGAACTTCAATTCTACCAGAAGGCGGTTGACCTGAATCATTTGCAGCTTTAGAGATCACAACACTAGGAAGAGGTGAAGAAGGTACTGCATTTAGTTACTTAAGAAGTAATTTCTGCTGATGTTTGAGTTTGCTAAGTTCAAACATAGTAATGTTTGCCTTTGTCTTCTTCATATCATCAATAATATTGTAATCCATTGAATCCGATACTACCAACTTCTTAGATGTTGAAGGTATATTTGAAGAGGATGGTTGATTTTTGGGTGTAGTTGCCGCCGATTTCTTTGTGGGAACCTTTTCTTTTGTAGTAGTGGTACCTGCACTCCTTTTCTTTGAAATTGACTAAACAGGTTCAGGAGTACCTTTACTCCTGGTAGTCACAGGGAAAGCTTCTTGTTCATTTTCTGTATCAGAGTTGGTAAAATGAAGTCCTACATTCCATGGCATTCGACAACCTCCTCTTCTTCGGGTTCGTCGGATGGTAAAACTGTTTCATCTTCTTCTTCCTCTTCAGGATCTGAGTCTGCATTAGATATAACATTTGGTGGTTTTGACTCAGGTTTCTTAAAATTTCTAAATGGCTTCTTTGTTGAAGTTTCTGCTACTTGTTTTTTGATTTCAACCATTTCATTTGACATTGTTTTGAGGACCTTTTGTAGACCCTCCATATCATATGGATTTTTAGGGGTTTTCTTCTTTGAATCATCTTTTAAAGAAACTTTTTTGTGATTTTCTATCTTCAAGAGCAACTTTATTTTCTAAAGAAATAATGCGTTTCTCTACAGCAAGTGCTTCTTTCATGTTTTAAGCTAAAGTTGGTTTTGCAGCTCTATCTACAAAAATTGCTATATTTGAAGGTAGGGCTATTATATACCACTCGCTTCTTATTTTCTCACTTGGCTTGGAGTCGGTTGGAATCTTATTCAAGAGTTTATTGAATCGAGAGTTTCATTCCTTGATAGGTTCTCTAGATTCTATCCTAAGATTCGAAAGATCATTAATTAATGTTGCTAAAGATCTATCATTGCCATATTTAGTGAGAAACTACTCTTGAAAATTTTTCCAGCTGGTAATGGATCCAGAGCGTAGGGAAAAATACCAAGACCCAGCTGATCCTTGTAAAATATAGGGGAAAAGCCAAACGACAACATCTTCTTCTGTTACTCCTTTTAGATTAACTGATAACATGAAATTGTTAATATGTTCTTCAGCTAATGTTCTAGCATCTGGATTAAATTTCGACAACCATTTCTCAGGATAATTAGGTAATGGATGTAATGGTGCAGGCATAGTGACCGAACCAGGACTATTCCATGGATTCTAAGCCATCGTAGAACTAATAACAATTGCCGATGAAATTCCAGGTGTTTGGGGAGGAGTTGGTATTGAAGATTGAATAGGTTGGGATGTTGAAGTTGGTGATCCCTGCTGAACAACAATGTGTAATGGGGGAGTGGATGTTTGAATTTGCACTGGAGAAGATGAAATGGAGGATGATGAAGAAAAGGTCTCACTGTCAGATCCTTCAGTGTTCTTTTTAGCCTTTTTCCTTTTCGGTAAAGGTAACTCAGTAGGTTCAATACTGAGCTTTCTGCTTTGAAGTCTGGTGAGAGGGTGAGGTAGATTGAATTGCAAAGTCTCACTGCCTTAAGATAATTCAGATTTCTGTGGTGATATCGAAAAGCCTTGAAGTTTCTGGATGAGAGATTGAACTTCAGGAGACTCAGGACTTAATCATTCTGGAGTATGATGGGATTGAGCAGTGTAGTTGATTCCTCTTCTTCTTGTTTGAATACTGGTGTTCCAGAATGCAAATGGGAGGTCCGAGATGAGGTGGAGGGAGATTTACTCTCAGAATGGTCTATAGGTTTTTATTTACTCATCATTCATAGTTCATCCCCTCCCTCTAGCGCCAAAAATGTTGATGCCTTAAAAATCGCTGCAACAACATCGGGGAAAACCACCCGGTCCGGACCTTAATGCAGCTCCTTTTCCGTTTGGTGTGGTGGCTTTGACTAGGAATAATGGGACCAGTTTCCCAATGATGAAAAAAGGGGATGGATAAATGAGTGGTTTTCTAATAAAATGGTAGTGGATGAATGATTTAATCTAAAAGTAAAAATATGAATAACTATCCTATCCCGGGAGATTTCTATCTTTAAGTGTAACGTTTGATAATCTCTATTCACAAATAAGCATATAGATGACTCTATTTGATAAACAAGGACATTCATTCATATAATAATTACTTTGTTCAAATAGTTGAACAAAGTAATCAATAAAACATTGTTACACTTATCCTTTGTATATCACCGATACATATATGACTAAAAGAAAACATCCCTTAAACATCCAATAGTGAAAAATATAAGGAGTGTTGTTGAAAACACATACATATATTCAATGATAACAAGCGTAATCAAATAACGATTCACATAAAAGAATGAAACTAGATCATAGATAGTAGTACCATATGTGCTGTAAATCATTCCCAATATCAATCGCAATTCGAATTCCTTTTTCCAACTAAAAGATACTTTCATATCAAGGCAGTAGTGCACATCCCATAAAAGCTCCTTCGTTAGAATTTGGAATAATGGCCCAGTCTTTATAAAAAATATACCGGAAGCACAATAGTGAAACTTCCAGGTTTGAGTATTATATAAAAACTGAGGACCCTTTCTAAATGCATGAAAGGGTCTATAAATACTAATTAAACTAACTAACTACAAAAATAAAATGCTATTTAATTGGTACAACTAAATCTTGAATATATTCTCCACAGCAGGTTTGTTGGTAGTCGGCAGCATGATTCATCATTTCGGCTGTTCTCCCTTTGGTCTGAGTTGGCAGATTGCAAGCATTGGTTCCAATTATGGAGGGCGGCTAAGACGAGAATGGAGCTGGGCTGAGTATGTGGCATCATGTATCTCGGGAATGATACAACCGATCGCATCGGTTAGACACTTGAGGGAGACCCTCTGACTGTATGGTTTTATTAAGAACAAGCAATAGGTGTCCCAGTTTAAACTTTGGATGCCTGCGATTAACCTTCCATTCTTCTCCAGCTCTTGATTGCATGCGTGCTCCAATGTCTTAGCTGACAGCAATTTACCTGGAGTACATTGTGAAATCATATTAGATAGATAGAGAGTGTTATTGATTAACTCAATTAAGTTAATTATAGATAATTGATATCTGGAAACTTCTCTCTCTGCCTTCATCAGCTGTGACTGCCATTCTAAGAATAGGATCTCCTTGTGTGATTCTAGGATTTTGGGTAGATTTGCTGCCTGTCCCTCATTGATGTCTTGCCAAGTAAGAAAATTTGTCACGGTCTCGTCGACCTGCTCCAAATCCTGTCTAGCATCAACTGATTTATCAACTATTGATGTCGTTATATCACAAAGGGGCTCAACCTGAGAAATATTATGACATAACAGTCTTAACTGTGTCACCAATGACTTGTTAATTTGTAGCGCTTCGGCTCTGAAATCAGTAGGTTGTGGAAGACTCTTGAACTTCTCTATTTGAAGTGATAGCTGAGCGATTTGCTCATCTTTCATTTTCACCATTAGTTCATTCATTGTCTTTAACCTTGCCAATGCTTCTGATAATTCTTTCTGCTTTTGAATTGTGCTTGAGTCTATTCTCTGTTTTTCTTCAAGCAACTACTTATTCAATTGATTGTTTAATTGCTGCTGTGTTGATAATTGTTGTTCCAACTGTTCAACTTTCTGTTGTGCTTCAGACAGATGTGTTTGCAACAAATAATTACTTGGTCTTTTTCTTTAAGTAGATTACTCACTTCTGATGCCTTGTCCATAGTGGCTGCCGAATAAGCTCCGGCATACTGAGAAAGCTTCGTTAGGTCATCGGAAGGGTCAAACTCTTCTTTCCAAACTACATTAGCTGTCTCTGTTTGCTCTGGAAATAGGGAAGGTTGATCAAGTCTTCTCCTTTTCCGCTGTCTTTTTACTACATCCCTGTGTTTTGGACTGTAAAAGACATTTAATGGAGGTATGTCCTCCACCTGCAAAATGATTTGATCAGAGGGATCTTTTGGAATTATTTCTAAATCCGTGCTAGGGGATAGGCCACTGGTTCCTTCATTCGAAGCCTTTGTTGACTCTGTATCCTGTGTATCTGATGCTTTGGGTGTATTGACACCTTTTGGACCTTCCAGATTGCTTATAATGGAGTCAAATTGCTGCCTTTCTTGGAGTAGTTTTAGATCAATCTGGGTATCCACATTGATATTTTTGATGCCCTTATCCTGCTCCTTTTTCTGCTCTTCCTCCTGTACTTTCTCCTGCTCTGTCTCCTGTACTTTCTCCTGCTCTTTTTCTTTATCTGTCTCGAGAATCTTTGATGTAGCAGGAGGTTTGTCGATGAGTTGCTGTTCAGGCTCGGTTGACTGTGTTGTCGGGGCAGTAGCTAATAAATCCAAAGGCAGAGTTTGCAACCTTTGTTCTCTGAGTTTATTGAATTCTACTAGCCCTTCATTGTTATAGCTCATTTTAGCCAGTGCTTGGACCTGGAATAATGACTTTGCCGAAGAAAATAAGTCATCAAAATCATCTTCCTTATGATCAAACCTTGTGAGTTTGACCTATTCAAGCACATTGTAGACAACTTTCCTTGGGTCAAATTGCCTATTAGGAATGGTAGCAAGATTTAGCATATTTATTTTTTCTTCTTCCTTCTCCGCATGCTTGTAGTCGTTCAAAGTATAAACACCGCATCTCAGAGGAAAAGTAGGCCAAGCCTGATTTTTTGAAATCCTCAGTCTTGGATATTCCTGCAGACGTAATTTGATAGGCTAATTCTCGGGCCAATAGCTTGTCGGGTATGTACAGAGGAAGGACATGAGGCCTGGCAAGGCTACCAAAAACCCTTATGTATGTGAATTTATCCTCCCCAAACCAGTTTCCTAGAGCGGTTAGGTCAATCTCTGTTTGTGGATAAATCTTCGGGGTAGGTTTGTCAAAAATGGCATGGTAATTAGGCAACATAAAACCATTACAAATTTGATACAGGTGGTCCTTATAGTGTGCTTTCCACAACTTTTGGTGATAAATGTGAATTGGCATGGGGTCTTGTGGAGTCCATCTCCACCGCAGTACAGGAAATTCAGAGTTGAAGCAAAGAGTATCTAAAATATAAGCACTGAAATAAAATGGAGGAATAGACCTATCGGTCATGCGAGCTTTATTTTTAAACTCAAGAATAGCAGTGGCTAACTTATCTGACAATATATTTCCCCAATCCATTATCTCACTGTTAACTGCCGCTTCCATTAAAGGAACCATTTCAATCATGAATTTTGTAGAATCATGTAATCCCCAAATCCTGCACATCATTGCCCGGACGTAACAGTAAGGAGAACATAATGAATCTACAGAGTATTTACCTGAAGATTCTTGTTTGTGGATTGCGGGATTCTGTCTCCATTCCTAAATTGGGGCTGATTCAGTTTCATTCTCACTTGTGAACTTCTCTAGAAATTCTTTATTGTATTTCTTATGTGGTTCAGGCAAGTGATACATTTTTCTTAAATCATCAGGTTGGAACGAGCTCAAGACTCTTCCGTCAACTGTGAAGATTGTTCTATTCATAACAGGGATTTCCTCTAATGCCCATTGCACTACATCTGTATACGGAATAATTTTTTCTCGAGCTGCTATTCGGTGTAGATATGATTTAGCTAAGTCCTTCAGGGAAGCCTCTGACTTTCTAGTTGAATCTGCAGTAGCTTGCACCGATACTGTTTCAGGCTCTTTAGCTTCAATTAGATTATATATGCTTTGCCAGCTTGTGTTGCCGAGGCCAAGACAAGTAGTGTATGAAATCAATCCCTTATTGCTTGGTCTTGGATCAGTGGTAGATTGCCCTGTTACTGTAGGAGCTGAAGCTGCCGCAAATCTCTTGGATTTCTTCCTAATTTGGCTTTAATTTGTTGCTTCAGCAGAGCTCTGCGTAGGGAATAAAATGAACGTAATACAGAGAATAGGTGGTGCGAGCCAATATGAAAGAGATATCAATTAACGAATAATGAAGGATTAAAATAATACTGCCGCGGATACAATCTCAGTGGAGATCTCGACATAACTGCTTCATTAATTGGCCACTTTAACCTGTCAATCATTTTAAATACCCATCATATTGTTTAGACGCCGAATGATTCATTCAAGCGTGGCTTGAGTTTTTAGCGGATAATCACAAGTGAATCGCTATCGTGAACGGGAGGGCTTTTAATAATAATCTAAAATAATATATGCAAGCCTTTTCAATCTATTTTGAAATTCGCGCCTTGATTTATCGGATCGCAATTGGAGAAATGCTTGGGTAGTAATATTTGTGTCATTGCAAAATCCCCGATCCCCGATGGTGATACACCTTATCGCATTGGGAGTTTTTAAAGGTGTCTATAACGTGTGGTGCGCTACATTCCCCAATTGCCGATAGCGATATCGCATCGAAGAAAAGTGGGAGGGCCTTTTGTTGTACCTGCTTGCCTTTCCCGATAATCGATAGTTATTCGCTTTTCGGATTGGGGTAAACCAATGGGTCTTTGCATTATGTATTCCTTGTTGTTGCGATATGCGATCTTGCGATCGCGTTATCGCAATAATAAAGGATTATATATTTATTTCATAAGACCAATTCATATTTGTACAAAAGGTTTATAATATATCGTTTCCTTTGGACCTTTTGATAAAGGATGAGTTGATACCAATTTTATTCCCACATCTATGTTTAAAAGGGATCCATTTCATATTATAGTTAAAAAGAAAAATTTTATGAAATGGGGGGTTGTTGTACAACACAATAGGTTCAACCCTTAGACCTCCAATAGACCAATCTTTGACCTTACCATCACACCACACGTTAGTTATTAACATATAATGGTCATGGGTTATATTTGAAGTCAAATGTTTTTGTGTTTGGGAGGAGGGGCTGCGGGATGGCCCTGGCCCCTGGTAACACTACCACCATATGTCCATGACGTAGGCTGGAAGGGAGTGGGGTCGAGTGCTTGGCCCTACCCCCCGGACCAATCGACACCCATATGACTAGGTGGAGAGCTATGGCAGAGGGGCAATGCACTTGGCCATGGCCTTAGGTTTTATGCGACACCGACGTGACCATAACAGGATCTGACGACGGGGCTTAGCCAGTGGGGGTGGGCACTTAGCCCCAACCCCCGACCACATCAACACAATGTGACCCTATCCTAGAGTAGTGGATGGCTTAGCCAGCGAGGGTGGGCAGTTAGCCCTGGGCCCTGGGCACATGACTACATGTGACCCAATTTTTGCGCTTAAGGGGGGTTATTGGCGAAATTAAAGAGGCAACGAATTGCACCTTTTGTGGCAGGAATATCACTCGTCCCAGCCGAAATTGTCATTCGATGGACTATGTAAAGCGTGAAATCATCGTGTAGTTAGCATGTTTTCCCAATTTGGAGGACATATAATAGAGCTTGGCTTGGAGAAGCATATCTTGCTCAATTTTTAACCATTTTTAGCTCAAGAAGAGCCTAGATGGGGGTTTTTGAGTGTCCTGGGCTCATTGACAACCTTAGTTTTATGATTTTAGCACTTTATGATGGAATTTTTTCATTATAAAGTCTTTTAGTGCTAGAGGCAAAGATAAATTTGAAGCAATATGGAGGCATATTTGAGCACAGAGAGAGCCTAGTTAGAGGTTTTCCAACCTTCTAGTTTCATATGCAACAATTGTCACTTTATTAGAGCAACTATTTTCAGTCTTTTCTCAATGTGTTAAGGAAAGAAGCCATTTTTAATTCTTCATTGTGAAGGAGTTGCATGTTTATGCTTTTGATTTCATGTGGAGTACAAGGACCTATTGTGTGAGAGTCCTTTTTATGTTGACATTTACTTTAGGGAGTCATATTTCTGAGTGAGAATTCTTTGTAGGAGAAACAAATCATTCTATTGTGAACAAGTTGTAATGTACTCATTTGCTACTGAAATCAATATAGCGGCCTGGCAATTAGCACAGGCCCGAGGACGCAACCCAAGAGGGGTGGACTTCGCTATCAAATGTTGGTTTCTTCTCTTCATGTTTATCATCTTGAGTTGCATGTGAATTTGTTTCTCTTTTAAGTTCATGTGAAAACTTAACTCACTATCTTGAAGATTTTGTGAAACATATTTTACCTTTAAAGACCCATTTTCTTAACTTGCAAAGTGTCAAAGGACGGTCGATTTTCTATAGGAGGAGATTTCCTCCATTTTCAGATAATATATGGTAAATCTTGAGGGTGGAGATGAGAAAATTGCTCAAGGTATTGGTGAATAAATCAGAGGCATCCAAGCTTGTTTAGGGCCTAGTGATCCCTTGGTTGGTTTTGGCGGGATTGTGATAAAGCCTTGTAGTGTATGTTTATTGTTTGGCCTAAGAATCCCTTGACCAATAATGGAGGGATTTCGGTAAAGTCTAGATGTATATATGAGGGTTTTAGGCCTAGACATCCTTTGATTGGTAATGGAGGGAAATTTTGTAAAGCCTGAGGAATCCCTGGTTGTTGTGAGTCCCACATTCATGCTTGGAATATGGCATGGGAGTGATTGGCTAAAAGACATATTTGGTTTAGCCCAATCTATGGTTGGTTGGTACATGGAAGTCCCTGACTTGGTTGGCTTTTGCATCTATTAATAAGAGCTCTTTTCCACTTGTATTTCATGAATATTTATACTTGTTATTATGTGGCTTTTATGGTTGTTCTATCATTGTTATTATTTTGGTTATAAGCATGGTTTTATGGTATACTTTAATTGTGGCTCTCATTATGTTTTGATTGGTAAACGAATGGTTATTGAATTCATGGCCTAATATAGGTTATTTCAACTTTTGTGAGAGGGCATGAGACCTTCCTCACGATTCTTAGATAAGTATGAGACCCCTTTGTTCAAATTTGCATTTATAACATGTAGATTACATGTTCTCAATGTGTTTGATGAAATGAATGTCATGATTGGGCCTGGTTAGCTCAAGTGCTTGACTAAGTTTTGTATTTCTATCTTTGTCTTGATGTATTTCATCATTTTGGAATTCCTATCAATTTCTGGGCAGAGGTTTGGATCCTAGCTCTGAAAAGTGGCTCAAATCTCATGGTCACATGCAAAAAATTGAGTAAATTATACTGCAGTCACTGGGATGAAGGGTCATCCATGAGATTGGCAGGTTAAAGTCAGATTTAGGGAGTGTTATGCTTGTGTCTGGTAATCCAGGTCAGTGAAAATGCAGTGTAGCTCAAGGTCTGGGCACTTGGAGTGATTTTTTAACCTCTGGGGGTCCTATAGTTCTTGAACAAGGCCAGTAAAGTTTTGGTTGGATGATTCCACTTCCTTAACTGTACCTAGGAGGTTGAGTCATATCATAGTAACTCTTTGTCACATATTTACCCTAGTGGACCAGTGAACTTCGGTAAGTGTGGGAGGAGGGTGTTACACCTTGGCTGACAAGACTTCCCTATATTCTAGTGCTTCACATGCAAATTTTATGGGAGGCAATATTGCAGAGGATAATTCTCATTCTTTATCTCATGACTCCCCAACATCATAATATATCCAAATCCTCAGTACATTATGCCTCTATCTAATTTCTCATGCTAGGGAAGAGGTTTCATCAAATCCATCTTATATCTAGATTACCTTCAAGGATTTGTGTCTGGTTTTTCACCTCTCAGAAAGACTATAAAAGGAAAATAACCATTTGTTTGTGAGGTTCTAGTGCTCCTTTAGTGGTGGTTAAGTATTTACTGTTGGAACAGGTTTATCCAAAAAACTATTGTATGGTAAAATTTTTGGATGCAGAATGAACTTGTGACAATTTTTCAAGTGGATACAAATTCATCGAATCCCCTTCTTGGGTTATCTTCCCATTTGTCATGGTCTTTCAAGGCATTAGAATGTATTTTTCTTTCATTGTGAGGAGGATGCATAGAAGATTCTGGTGTAGAGATTGTTTATGTACCACAACATGTTTCACTTGAAGCCATGACATCCATTATTTGATGCTTGGTTCGTTTCACATGTTTGTACTTCAATATGGGTTAAATTGCCTAATCTCCCATTAGAATTTTTGAACGAGGCAGGCTTTTTGGTAATCAAGAATACTATTAATAAGTTCATGTTAGTGATTTGGGTTTCAGAGATTGTAACCTCTCTTCGATAGTATTCATTTGTGGAGATCAATGCTTGATAAGGACTATATGAGTTTATTCAAATCGTTAATGGGAACAAATCCTTTACCCAGGTATTCGATTACCTAGATGTTCCATTTAGATGTTATAAATGTACTATTATCAGCCATGTGATGGCATATTTGTCTCTTCCTTCTCCTTATAGACAAAATGTGGTTTCTTTGAGCCCTGGGGATGGGGGTTTAACTGGGGTATGGAGGATATCGACAATTGCTTCCTCTCCAAAGTCTCAAAATGAAACTTGTAGATATATTGATGGTAATGAGGGTTAAGTGAATCAAGAGGTCCAAAATATTGTTACACGACATTTTTTCACACCTCATGTTCACTTCCTGTTCCATATCTCAAAGTGCTAAAATGTTGACAACTGTGAAGTATATCGATCATGATACACAGATAAAAAAATCCCTGAAAAACTAAAGGAAAACAACCCTAAGTCAATTTTAAAGAAGGTTATCTAAAACCCTAATTTTTAGGGCCAACACGCTTTGCTCGACTGCCTGCCCATGATAATGGAAGGTTGCACTACTTTACACTAGCGCTACCATCTTGGGTTTTGATATGAAAACCCGTGCTGAACCTCTTCTGGCAGGTTTTCCCAAAATGGGGGAGAAGCTTCGAGAACAAAAAGTTGGATATTGGTTGTTGTAGATATGGTCAAGGTCTCCCATTTGAAGCTCTTTATCTTATCATTATGGGCCTTGAGGTGTAGACCTTCCTCCCTCTTTTGTGGATCCTTGAATCCCTCTCCCTACCTATAAATCAACTCCCCTCCATCCCCAAATGGTTGATCATTGATTTCCTACATTCCTTTACTGAGATTATGCCTAAATGCTGCCCATTCTAACTTGGAGAAGGAGTGCTTGAAGAGTCTTTTCTTGGAGTTGGACATCGACCAAAAGGAGGTCTCCAACATCAAGCCATAGGTTGTATGCTTCCCTTTTTAGCTTATTAATATATACATCTGATGTTCACTTTCCATAATTGTGTAAATGTTTATGATTTTAGCTTAATACTCCTTGACCTATTAAGTAGTTTATGTTTGATGTATTCCATATATTCTCTTGTACCTTATATTTCTCTTTATCTTCCTTGTAGGCACTCAGACATGAAGAACAAGTAAGGAGCGAGGCTGGAAGCAAAGGAATCAAAGTCATATCCAAAGGATTGAGCAATTAGCATTAAAGTGAGGTAGTTCACTCTCTCTTTAAATTTGTTAAACATAATCCAGGAAAGTGTATGTTAGTTTGTTTAGTTTGTTTCTAGACCCACTCATTGGGCTAGAGAGATCGCCTCTGTTCGCAGAGGGGATTTTCCTTCACAACAAATTGGTGACTCCACTAGGGATCTTATAACTCTTGAATGTATTTTTTGATCTGATCTCTTGATCAGTTTGACTGACCGTTGAGTTCTCAGTTTGTTTGAGCCTGTATAGGCCTGCACAATCATTGATTGCTACCTTAGAGTGTTACAGTTGCACTGCCAGTGTGGTTTCCTTTAAAACAGTCACGTTGAATCCCTATTCAACATGAGTTTGGCCATCACAGTTGCATTGATCTTAGAGATTGGTGAAAACGAGGGTTTGTCTGCCTAAATGTAGTGTGTCTAAGCCCTCAGGTCATTTTTCTTGTCCATTGTGATTGTATTTATTGGTGTTTTCTCTGATTATCTTATTTCATTAGTAAATTCTTGTCTCTTGAGATTTCAAGTGTTTGGAGTGAAATTTGATTGGTTCTATGTAATGTTCCTAAACAGGAATTTAAATGATATTTCAAATAAACAAATAGTGCAACAACATAAAATTAAAAACATGTATCAAACACCCATGAAACACTGTAAAACTTGAACTGCTGAGCCTTATATTATGATATATGAGAGCATGAGTACAATATATGAATGAAGTGGTGCACCTGGGCTTGTCTCAAGGACAAGATGGAGCAAACCCAGGTGATGGAATAACTAGAAAGATGGACGTTTAGTTGTTGCACCACTATGCAATGCGCTATCCCAGAAAACTGGTGTTGTGCTGATTTTGACTTGATGGAATGTGCCCAAAAAATGCCCAGAAAATTTTGTCCTTTCATCCTTAAAATTCTTGGAAAAAACCCAAAAAAAACCCAGAAGGGAATTTCTTTGATTTTGACTTTGGATTTTCAGCCTCTTGGGAGCCCCTCTCTAGCTACTGCTGCCAAATTCGACTTGCAGGAAACAACTTGAAAATCCACTTGGAAACACCCCTCAAATTTTGCTTTCACATGTAGTAGCTAATTCCTTGCTCCCCGGATGGCCGTTGGCCCTGATGGTTGCTCACCTAAGCCCCAGGAATTTGCTTCCAGAGGCCACTGCGTAGTCCCTCCACCCATAAATGTGTATGGATTTGTGTACTAACTAGCTGGCTACAAAAATATCAGAAAAGACCCTCAGCCCTCTACCTTCCTTTCTCCTGGAACTCCCAGCAAGTTAGGGACCTCCCGGTTGGCTCAATCCTCCTCTGCGTATTTCTGGCTGCCTAGAAAGTACGTAGTCCCTTCCTCTACATGGCTGGATGAGTTGTGAATCGATGTTGAAACTCTTGCACCCTTTTTGGAACAACCTCCCTAAGGCAGGCATGGATAGTCCCCCAAAGTAGAGCTTGAATCTTCCCTACTAAAGACTCGTGGCTAAACAGTTGGTAGACTCACTAAGCAACATAGTGTATAAGAGTAAAGTTATTTTTCAAATAATTAGAATGCTACAAAATGAGAGCTCCATCCTCTTTTATCACTTTGGACCCCCCTAGCCTCTTGTGGGCCCCTCCTTCAACTAGTTTGAATTCCCTCTAACACACTCCTTAGCCAAGTTCAAATTATGCATGTGGTGGCCCCACATTCTATTGGCTGCCATGAATAAATCGAATTGCCTATAGTTCCTAAGTTCTGCGTGTGGGGTCCTCCTCCTAACCCAAAATTGATGCCAAAATTGTGTTTCTGCACCCCGTGACTAATTCATTTGAGGAGGGACATGACAATCCTCCCCTCCCAAATGTTGCTTGCCCTAAAGCAACCTCAAAGTCGGGTTCTCTAGTATGTGCTCACCCTCCAAGGTGGCATCTTCATTCGGCAAGTTCTTCCAGTGCACCAAGAGCTCCTTGATGGTTCTTCTCCTCAGTCTTCTCTCGCTACTTTTGAGTATGGAATTTGGTTCCAACACCAAATGGCCCCTATCATCCAATGGGGGTAGATCAGCTGCTATGGTCACATGTTGTCCCAACACCTTCTTCAGGCACGGGACATGAAATATGTTATGGATCATGCTCCCAGAAGGCAGCACTAGCTCATAGGCCACCTCCCCAACCCGCCTAGCCACCTGGTAGGGCCCATAGAAGTGTGGTTGTAGCTTCTCAGCCCCCTTCTATTTCAGTGTAGACTATCTGTAAGGATGCAACCAAAGTTACATGAAGTCCCTCTCCTCAAAGTGCCTCTCTACCCTGTGCCGATCTGCATATAGTTTTTGTTGATTTTGGGTTATCCCTAGATTATCCTTGTTAGCTTTGAGGATATCTTGGCTCTCTTAGACCTAGTCTTTGGCCTTTGGGGCCTGACTGTCTCCGAAAATAACATCAACAAAAGTTAGAGAATCATAACCATAGAGGGCACAAAAAGGAGTCATATTGATAGACATGTGGTGCACGGTGTTGTAGAAGAACTTACCCAAGTGAAACCATCGAATCCATGTCCTCTACTGACCTGTCACATAGTTCCTAAAGTACCCATCCAACCACCGGTTGACCCTCTCTATCTGGCCGTCCGCCTAAGGGTGCTAACTGGTGCTAGGGGTAAGCTCCGTCCCAACCAACCTGAAAATATCTTGCCAAAAGCCACCCATGAATCTAGTGTCTCTGTGACTAACAATGTTCTTGGGGATTCCATGTAGTCTGAAAACCTCTTGGAAGAACAACTTGGCAACTCTGGCAACCGTGAATCTAGTTGGGATGGTGAAGAAGTGGGGAAATTTGGTCAGCCTGTCGACCACCACATATATGCAATCCTTCCCCTATACTGTGGGGAGCCCTGTGATGAAATCCATGGAGATACCTTACTATTTACCCTCTAGAATGGGAAGTGGGTGTAATATCCCTGCAGGGTGAGTCAACTCCCCCTTGTTCCATTGGTAGGCCTAACACTCCCTTACATGCTGCAACACGTCCTTCTTGAGGCCTTTCGATGTGAACCTCTCTCGACAACCATGTAAGTCTTCCGGAACCCCTAGTGTCTAGACAATGGTGAATCATGAGATGCTTGGAGTACCCTCTCCCTCAATTGTGAGTTGGGAACTAAGTAAATGTGCCCCTTGTAATAGATGACCTCATCCATCACACGGTAACGCTCATCTGCATGTGTCCCATTTAGCACCTCGCAGGCCTTCTTGTCCTTGGAGTACTCAACCAACAACTGAGCCTTCCAATCCTGGGAGATGCTCATGAGAGATAACCCAGCTAGTCTCCTGGATAGAGTATCGACTACCACATCATGCTTGCCCCGCAAATACTCAATATCGAAGTCATAGTCTTGCACCTTGCTGATCTATCTTTGCTACCTATCATTGAGGCCCTGCTTCCCCATGAAATGTTGAAGACTATTGTGATCAATCTTCACTCTAAATAGGTTGCCCACCAAATACTGGTGGAACTTGGCCAATGCATGCATGATGGCCAGAATCTCCTTGTCATATATATAATATGACAACTCATGTGGCAGGAGCTTCCAACTCTCGAAATCTATGGGGTGCCCCTCTTATGACAATACGGCTCCAACTCCTACCCCAATGCATCTTACTCCACAGTGAATGAATGGGAAAAATCTGGGAGTGCCAAAACAAGGAAACTTCTCATCACCTCCTTGAGGCGATTGAAAGCGGCCTGTGCTCCCTCAATCCATGCAAAGGTCCCTTTCTTGGTCAAGTCAGTCAACGGTGCTACCAGTTTTGAGAACCCCTTGACAAACTTCCTGTAGTAAGTGAAAATGCCCAAGAAGCCTCTCAGTGTGGTCACATCTCGGGGTACTAGCCAATCCTGGATGGCTCGAATCTTCTCCTCATGAACCTTCACCCTGTTTGATCCAATGATATGCTTGAGATAGAGCATCTTTTTCAATGAAAACTTGCATTTGGAGAGCTTGGCATAGAACTGTTGCTCCTGCAGAATGCACAATACCTCCTCTAAGTGTTGGAGGTGCTCCTCCCATGTCTGGCTATAGATCAAGATGTCATCAAAAAATACTAAAACTAACCTCCTCAGCTGGCCCCAAAAGATGTGGTTCATGCAAGACTGGAATGTGGTGGGAGTGTTGGTCAACCCAAATGCCATGACCAGAAAATCAAAGTGCCCATAGTGGCATCGAAATGCTGCCTTGGGGATGTCCTCATCCTGAACTCTAATCTGGTGGTACCCCGAACATAGATCGATCTTAGAGAAGTACTTGGCTCCTCTAAGCTCATCCATCAGCTCATCAATGCGAGGAACAATGCGGGGAATGGGGTATTGGTTCTTGAGGGTATTCCTATTAAGGGCTCTATAGTCTATGCACATCCTGAGGGTCCCATCCTTCTTCTTCACCAACACTACGGAAGAAGCAAAAGGACTAGAACTAGGCCTGATGTGACCCAAAGCAAGTAGCTCCTGAATAGCCTTCTCTATCTCGTCCTTATAAGCTTTGAGGTGTTTGTAAGAGTAGTGATGATTTCCTGTATACTCAGCTCTAGCTCAAGGGTGTGTTCAAACCCTCTATCTAGTGGCTTGTTGGGCATGGGATCCCCCAAGGGAAGTTTTGGGGCCAAGAGCCCAAATTTTGTTCAAAAGATGTAAATCTGATATAAAGACTCCGCAATTTGTGGGCGTGGAGCGCGAAGTTGTAAATGAGTCATAGGTTTGTCTGCACTCAATTTTGTAAGGTAATGCCGGCTTTAGAGATCTACCCCTGGTCCCCTGACTATGGGATTGTATAAATAGAGCGAGGCTCTAAGTTGTAAGTTAGCAATAGAAATAGAAAGAGAAATGATGAAGAATTGAGTCTTTTCTGAAGTGTATAGTCGAGTCTTTGGGTCGTAGAGTAGGAGAAGGCTCTGCAGCTAAGTGCACAGAGGCCTAGTAGTTCGTAGTTGAGTGCGCAGGGAAGGTTGAGTATGTAACTGATTGAAGCATTAATAAAGAGAAGTTTAATACCATTCCTGTGTATTTATTTATTGTTTTTTGCATTGAAACTATTGGGTATAAATTACATTTCTGTTGTTTACATGATGCACAAACATATATGATTGTGTTGATTAAGTAAGTGTGAGATAAAGTATATGTTTACGCAAAGTTAACTAACATCTGTAAGAAGATAAGTAAGATACACAGTGTAAATTGGGGAAATAGCGCAGATTCTTGCCATAGTAGCGCCAAAACACCCGAACCCCTGGTGAGGGTTGCACGAAGGCGGTTATAATAGATCGTGGAGGTACCGTAGGTTAGGATAGTGCATGAAGTGACCTGCACGAAGGTATTCACAGTTGGACTAAATCGACCCCTCAGACATCTCTAGGGTGTGGAAACTTGGTTCCAACATCCCCCCATACTGCTTTAGGTGAGACTACAGTCTGCGCACCACGGGCTGATGCCGAAAGGGCTAGTAATGTAGGAATTTGTTTGGATAATTAACTTCGAACTTGGGCTAGGCCCCATCAAGCCAAAAAATGGTTCTGTTTCCGGGACCATAATCTACATAGATATGTCTGATTTCGTATCATTGGAATCCAAATAAGAAGGAAATTGAAGGTTGGTTGGAAAGGACGATTCATGAGTTCGCGACGCAGGAGAATAGGAATCCGTGACTAACAAAAGAAGAGTGGCTAGATTGCTACTTGTACACAGAAATACACGAGATCTTTTTCACATTTTTCCCTACTGAGCTGTACCACTGGATTGTGAAGCCAGAAGGTGGAAGCTCGATGGTCATATTGTGTGGACCCCAGAGTTGGTGCGCATATTGGAAGCATCAGAGGATAAGATCGTGCATGCTGTTACTCACTGGCTCGATTAGATTATAGGAGGATTCATTAGTGAGTTCGTGGTAGATACTTCAGTTAGCTATAGGGAGGCAGAGTGACGCTTTCTCAAGGGACCGTGAGGTAAGTACGTAAAGTCTCTGAATACTTGGATTAAAATGCTATCGTGTGAAAAGAGGGTTATGCAATTACCTTGATGTTCAGAGCTATACGAAGTGGAAAAACCTACAGAAACGAAGGAAGTAAGGGACCATAAACTAGCCCCTTGATTTCACCTTTGCAAGGGGACGAGGAAGAACTCACGAAGGTCTCTTTGTGAAGTGTGATCCATTTGGTAAGGCAGAGGATTCTATGCATACCACCCCCCCCACACGGCCACCAGCTTCACCACCATCACCTCCATCTTCACTTGTACCACCTCCACCACCACCGCGAGTCAATATGGCAAGCACGATAAAGTTTCCTATGTTCAAGGGAGTGGGAAATGAGGACCCAGACCAATTTTGGTTCGTCATAAAAGCTGTATGGGAAGTGCAGGGAGTTACAGATGACAATCTAAAGAAAGCGACACTGGTTAGCGCTTTGCAAGACCACGCGCTGACCTGGTATATTAAGCACTCCAATGATAATCCAAATGCGGGAATTGCGGATATCCAAGCAGCGCTAAACAAAGAATTTAACATGCCGAAGTCTGAAGCACAATCGGTCATTGGGTTCAAAGAAATCACGCTGCTAATAGGTGAAACTCCTTGGTAGTTGGATCAGAGGTTGAAGTGTACGATTTGCAAAGCTAATATGAATTTGACGGATGGAAAACATCGAGAATGGTTTGTAGCATCATTAACGCTGCATTTGAGGAGCACGCTATCACAGAAGAAGTTAACGACTTAGGTAGAGGCCTTCAAGATCGCGATGAGGCTACATGAGACTCCGATGTAGGATCCTAACTTGGGAGTTCAACAGTTCCACCTGCATTTGAAAAACTTATGCCTTGAGATGTAGAGTCTGAAATAGGACAGGGCAGCTCGCCCAGAAGTGCGTGAAGATGTGTGGTTTGTAAAATGTAAGGGTGAGGGTCATGATAAGGACCATTTCCCGGTGTTTGCAAATTACCACGCGGGAGGAGGACTGATGCCATTGAGACCAGAGGCACAAGCAAGACCTAGTGCAACGTCTGCTTTATGGTGCGCGATTTGTCAAATAGGAAGGAAACATGGTATGGACAACTTTCATTTGTCACAGAAGTATACTCAAAATTTGCAGCAACTATTCTGTAACTTTAGTAGGTCAGTGGGACATGATGAGCGCAATTGTAGAAGCTATGAGCTAATGATGGATTGAACTCCCACCTACAGAGTTCAGACCAAAATGTGACCCCTAGACCAGAATGCAGGAGTGGCACGAACATGATTTCAGGGGTGCAGACAAGGCCGAGGTGGAGGAGGACCTGAAAGAGGTCATGGACAGATGATATGCTATAATTGTAGAGGGCTAGGACATTATTCCTACAATTGTACGAACCCAACATGTCCATCATGTATGTATTGTACGTTGTTTGATCATGAGATGGAAGATTGTCCTACATTGATAGCTAGGATACGTGACAAAGGGGCACTACCACCTCCCCCGCCTCAAAACCGGCAGATGATGAGGTATGAGTTGCATGAGGAAGATCTGAATGTGAACATTGTGCTCTGAAGTGGAATCGTGACAGGAGATGACAAAAGCAAACAACCCGAAGATAGTACTTGGGTTTGCAAGGCTTTGACGAAAGAAGCTAAGCTTGATTTGGAGTGCGTTAAGGAAACCTTCATGGAAGCTAAAAACAGCTTCGTGGATGCCTCCACTTTAGGAAGCAAAGATAGAATGGAGACAGAGATGGACCCATCTATGCTTAGGATGTTCCTCAAAACATGTGTGAAGTTACTGCGTGACAATAAAGATGTAAAAGGATTGTAGGAACTCATTAACAGATGCGTTGGGACTGCGTCGAGAGAACCAGGTGTAGTCCAGAAGATTGGAAAGCATAAGATGAGGAAGGGAAGAGAAATGTTAACCGCGCAGATTGGAGAATATGAGACGGACCAATTAATTATGGATTTAGGATCGGATGTGAATGTTATGCTAAAGTAGACATGGGAGCGCATGGGGAGGCCTACACTGCAATGGTCTCCTATTCAGCTGTGAATGGTGAACCAACAGAAGATAATACCTATGGGGAGATTGCAGGGAATTACTGTGGATATTGAGGGAGCGAGCACGCTAGCATACTTTGAAGTAATAGATATTTTTGATGGTAGCAATCCCTACCCTGCGCTCTTAGGAATTTATTGGGCCAGTGACATGAACAATGTGATTAATCTGAAGAAGCGCAAGATGATTTTTTGAGAAGAAGTCTCTACGCGTAGTTATACCTTTGGACCCTGCTGAAGGATCGCACTATATAGAGCCGGTGTGGGACTATGAAAGTGACGATGATTTGGAATGCATCTATAAGATAACAATACGAAACTAGGACTGGGTGAATCCCACCGCAGATGGACGGTTCTCATGGGAGCACGAAAGCTCCTGTACATCAGATTCTGATGAGGAAACAGAGTGATGGTAGAATCAGTTACATGAGGTGACTATGCTGAGCTGTAATATGATAATAAGGTTGATGCATTGCGTATCAATGGAAGTGAGGGATCTACCTACTTATGATGGGTTAAGTGAGGTAGATACTTTCCTAGATAAGTTTGAAAGGGATGTGCCGGAAAAGCAACGTTTCCAAGCCTAGAATTAGGTACTACGCGCTATACCTGTGAGGTGGTTGGGCACAAAGGGAGATTTGAGGACGGGCATGAATGTAGGAGGATGATGTGCACATGGTTTGGGAAGCCTAGAGTGCAATTGATAGATAAATGTAATGGGCAGGATAAACTGCTCGCACATCTAGCTAGGTGGATGCCGACATATGGAAAACAACCTACGCGGATGCGCATGAACTTCATGCTGAGAGGTATGGACAATAAACTTGTGTTGAGGGGACATATGTGCAGTTGGATCTTAATGTTGGACAGGTATTATGTGGGAAGAACAGTCACACAAAATTTTATCCTTGTGGAAGTATTTCACAAGAGGTGCAACGCGCTGAACAAGGTATGCAACACATAGCAAAGTGGATGAAATCTGCGAGTACTTGGAAAGACGCCTTTTTGGTTGGTTGATAGAGCAGAGGCTGTAATAAATATGAATCTTATCATGTCTACTCCGTGCATAGTGGTGCTCGCAGGGGTAATAGACTGCGGCGCCGTGGAAGAAAGGCTTGCGCTGTTGGAAGAGCTCGAAGATGAATGGTTGGGACTCGATGAGGAGATCTAACAGGGTGATCTTAGGCTCCAAGAACTCAGGAATGAAAGAGTTTGGTTGAAGGAAAAAACGTGCCATGGTGGAAGCTGAAGTCAAGAAGCTTGAGGAAGGAATAAAGAAGGAATTTCTTGATAGAAAGATCATAGTGATAAAGCAGGATGAGCTCGATTACATTGACATACTTGGGGACCACTGCCGAGAGTTTCTCATTTTGTTGCATGGGATGAGACTGTATGTTATTAAGGAAATCACAGAGGGTGATGCAGTACAGTTGGAGAAGTTGAATAACAAACTCTTCCTAGGGAAAGTAAATGGCAGTCATTTGAAGCTCTGCACAGGTGGCCTGATCAACTGACTAGTTGCAGGAAGCATAGTCTTAGCGCTCGAGGCAGCTAAAAGGAGGCGCGGGACTATAAAATAATCTACCCAAGAGTTGCGCGATGTCAGGACTGCGCGAAGTAGCGTGGTGTCACAAGGTCTGCGACAATGCAAGGGTAGTTGTGCTGCCACGCGGGTTGGCTGGAAAGTGACTGTTATAGTTACTGTTCACAATGTGATGCTTGGTTTGAGATCAAATGGAGTGCGTGACATGCATTTAAGGCAAACTTTATGGGCTAGATTTGGGAAAATATGCTGCCAAGGGAGCATTAATGGACCGGATTTGGGGGAACGGTCGAATTCGAATTCAAAAGGCGCTATAAATTGCAAAGGGCTACCCTACAGACAACACTTGGCCATTTGAGAATTGAGCTATTGCATGCCCAGAGATTCATGAACCTCGATTTTTTTGATCTTTTGAAGTCGAAGGCATTATTTGAGCACCTACCTAAACCGTTGAGAGATTTGTGGAACAATAGTAAGACCATGCCAAAGGAAGCCATGGATATTGGAAAGATGACCGTTGAAGAGGTCGCGCAAGCCATGACGATAGGAGATGCCCTAGAAAGTGCTGGGATAGTTGCAGAATTCCCTAATTCACCGTGCACGCCGAGGCCCAAGAAAGACAAGCAACCTATGGTATTAGTGCGCGTGTCCCCTTGAAACCCGATGAGAACTAAATTGAGCATGGAAGAAAAGGGGAAGGTGATTAATTTGGAAGTTGATGAGGAGGAGGAAGGCCTTGAGGAAATCCTGGCAGATGAGGAGGAGGACGAAGAAATGGAGGAAGAAGCCCAGGGTGGGGGAACCTCTGACCAAGTTTCTTGTGTATGTTCCTCCGCAGAAAGGGAAAGCAAGGGTGGCCAAGGACCTAGATGAGAGCAAAAGCTCTCTGCAGACTCATCTGCTCCTCGATGATATCATTTTTGAAGGAGCGCACTAAGGATGGGTGCCGGTTCTAAAGTTTGAAGATTGGGATCTTGCGGACCACGAGAAATTCCCACACTGGGAAACTGTGTACCTAATGCGGCCGAAGAGAAAAACATCGGTAGGAGTCATAGATTTGGAGCCACACAAGTGGTTGTGCAAAGTAGATAAAGAAGGGTTGTTAAACCTGCTTTGGGTGTCGCATTACCATCGTGCATGGTGCATGATGGGTGTTTATGGCTGGAGGAGCCCATCCTCATCATGGACCACCTAATCCACAGAATTACCTGACTCCCTTCCAAGGGGGAGGACCAAGTAGATATTTTGGAGGGTAAGAGTAACGATTTGGCCATCGTGGAGGCCATGAAGAAAAAATTCAAGCTGGAGAAGAAGAAGAGGGGGTACGTGATCTCCAGTATCAACAATAATGCGATGAGAGTCATGACATAGATACTGGTTGGCAAGGTTATGCAGAAGTACCATGCGGATGAGGTGGCCATGCCAGTGGTTACATTTGTCGTGTAGTGCGTAGAGGGGGTCCAGTTTAACTGGTCAGAGTACTTGTGCAAGGAGTTCTTGGAGGATTGTCTCGAGGCACAGAAATAGGGGAAGACTTTCCACTATGCATGGCTTCTGCTGTCCATAGTGCTGGTGGCTTGGGAATTGCCTGAGGATAGCCAGTTCCCAACGATCATGAAGGATCTTTCGGAGGTAGCGAATTACACGCGCTATGGGTAACTAAAGATGCACAGAGGATCCGAGACAACAAAATATTATGGGTGTTCATGGAAATGAACATCAAAATGGGGATTAATCGGAAGCCATGATTATCGCCCACTGTCTATAACAGTCTGCAGAGCTTCACGGAATTCAAGGCGGAATTCCATCATGTATATATTAGGGCGCGAAAGGACACCACAAAGAAATGGAACGAGCTCCCCTACCTGGCCACGGACAATCTCATAGTCGTTGTGCTTGAGTCGTGGCCACTAGAGTGACGCGCTCCAGCAAGCTCCGTGGTGGAATCAAAGAAGTCCATTGCACAAAGGAAAATGGAGGAGGAAAAACTGCAGATGGCATAGTTGGAAGAGAAGAGAAGAAACAAAGTGGCAGCAGCCAAGGCGCAAAAGGCGAGTGACGTTGCGAAGGCAACAACAGAGCAATAACATGTAGCAGAGAATGAGTGCTAGGGCCAGAAGTCACCCTCACCTGAACAGGAGCCCGAAATAGAGGAAGGTGGTGTGGACCCATAGACAACGTCCACACAGCTAAAGAGGCAGTGCCCGAGGGAGTAGCTTGGGCCGTAGAAGAAGTCAAAAGCCTCCAAGACTTCTTTTGACCCGATCACCCTCACTGTAGGGGATAAACGTGATATAGGGGAGATGGTGTGCGACGTCACTGCGGAGGCCGTCCAGTGGTTTGCAGAGGAAAATCAAATGGTGTTGGCAGCCCTTCAGACATAGATACAGGAGTTGTAGGTGCGCACTCCTCAGGATGGTACTCTATCGACTAGCCTCGTAGTAAGCACGACTGCGGCTGAGGAAATTCTACATGCCCACACGACCAACACTATAGTGCTGCTAGAGGGGGCACTGGTTACAGAGAATGGTGCCGATAGGCCTATGGTCAGTGCACTAAAGGGAGTTTGGATAAACATGATTGCGCTCCCTCGGGAGATGCTCTATGTGCTACAGGATGGAGTGACTACAGAACTGCAGGGCAGGGAGAATCTCGCACTCCAGGTGATGAGTGAGTAATGAATTAATATGGAACAACTGAGCCTGTAGCGTGATGAGGTTGTCACATAGAACATGCAGCTAGTGTAGGTGGTTGAAGAGGCCTATCAGATGGTCCCTAAGTTGGCCATCCCAGCAGAGGCACCAATAGAGGCGTGCATCCAGAGATTAGCGGCAGGGGTGTGCGAGACGAAAGAAGAGATGGCTAAGGCTCAGCTGGAGCTGAACCTTCAGATAGCTGAGTTGTAATTGAAGGCGCAACTTTCAACTTCGCTAGAGGTGAAAGAGTAGCACGCCACCGCCATTACAGTAGGAATAACGGATATCAGCAGTGCAGTGAAGGACTGCACCAAAATTTTTGAAGAATCGTTCGAGGTCCTCACCACTCTGCAGAAGAACCCAAACATACAGTGCCTGGAAATAGAGGTGTGCGAGCTGCAACAAAAATATGATGAAATAAAAGGGAATGCATAGACAATGGCCCTTACACAGAGGCTAGCACGGATGCAGTAGAAAAAAGTGCTCAAGGAGCAAGTAGACGCTGCGTGACATAAGGAAGCTATCCTGAAAGTGCACATACAACCATGGATCGATGAGGCATTTGTCATTACAGCCTCAATTAAAGGCAAGCTCGTGCGGATGCAGGTAACATAGGAACAGGTGCAAGGCAGCAGTTTAGACACAACAGTCTCTGAACAATGCGTCCAACAGGTACAATAGGCAGCTGCTTAGTGTGCTGCCGATCTTGTAGCAGTCCAACCAGAGTTGGGAGGTTTCCACGCGAAGATCTATGCACCGACAGAGTGACTCGAGGGCAAGTCACGATGTTTGTGTTGGGGGCCTGTTGGGAATGGGATCCCCCAAGGGAATTTTTGGGGCTAAGAGCCTAGATTTTGGTCAAAAGATGTAAATCCGATATAAAGACTCCGCAATTTGTGGGCGTGGAGCACAAAGTTGTAAATGAGTCATAGGGTTGTCCACCCTCAATTTTGTAATATAATGTTGGCATTATAGATCTACCCATGGTCCGCGGACCATGGGATTGTATAAATAGAGCGAGGCTCTAAGTTGTAATTTATAAATAGAAATAAAAAGAGAAATGATGAAGAATTGAGTCTTATCTGATGTGTAGAGTTGAGTCTTTGGGTTGTAGAGTAGGAGAAGGCTATGCAGCTGAGTGCACAGAGGCCTAGTATTCCGCGGCTGAGTGTGTAGGGTAGGTTGAGTTTGTAACCCATTGAAGCATTAATAAAGAGAAGTTTTATACCATTCCTGTGTATTTATTTATTGTTTTATGCATTGAATGCATTAGGTATAAATTACATTTTTGTTGTTTATATGATGCGCAAACATATATGATTATGTTGATTAAGTAAGTGTGAGATAAAATATCTGTTTACGTGTTAACTAACATTTGTAAGAACATAATAAGATATACAGTGTAATTTAGGGAAATAACGCAGATTGCTTCGATAGCAGTGCGAAATCACCCCAGCCTTTGGTGAGGGTTGTGGGAAGGCAGTTATAATAGATCACAGAGGTATCGCAGGTCAGGATAGTGCACGAAGTGACCTGTGTGAAGGTATTCACAGTTAGACTAAATCGACCCCTCAGACATCTCCAGGGTGCAGAAAATTTGTTCCAGCATCCCCCATACTCCTTCGGGTGAGACTTCAATTCGCACGCCGCAGGCTGATACCGAAAGGGCCAGTAGTGTAGGGATTTGTTTGTCTAATTAACTTCGAACCTGGGTTAGGCCCCATCAAGCCAACATGGCTACCTTGGTGGAATGTCCCGAACACCACTGAGTATCTGTCCAAAAGAGCATGTATGTATGCTAGTGGTGACTATGCCTATCCCCCAGCCTATGAGATCCTCAACTCAATTTCCCATGCAATGTCCCCATGTGAAAGATCTACATCCATCATGTGGGATGAAACTATCTGAGTCGGATAAGACTGCATGGCTCTCAAAACCACTAGTTTTTTGTCTGGCCCCATGAACTCCATCTCATGTTTCCTCCAATATATCGTAACTCTCCCAAGGGAATATAACCACTAGACACCCATCACCACATTGGTGTCTGGCACATTGGCCACAAAGAAGTGGTGTTTCATTGAGAATTTTCCCATAACTACTATCAAGGAGGGCACATATCTGGTACACTAGATGGTACAGTCACCTGACACTAGGATGAAGAATCCCTCAAACTCTGCCATGGTGAGGCCACTCCTGTAGACCAGTTGTGCATCTACGAAGTTGTGGGTAGCCCCACTATCCAGTAGTACCGACACTCTCTCTCCCTGTACTATACCTCTGATCTGGAGTATCAAAAACTTAGGAATCCTGCATAGAGAAGAAAGGACTCCCCGTTATGAGGCAAGAGATGCCCCTCCCTGTGGAGGTGGTGGTGGTGGTGGCCCTTTTTCCCTCGAAATCTCTCCATCTAGCCCACCACAATCTTGCTCCACCTCTTCCTCCTGGTCACTGTCAGAAAAGTCCTCAATGTAATGTGCTCTACCCGCTGTGCACCTATGGCTTGGTGCCTAGGGCTCTCTACATGTGAAGCATAGCTTCCTCCTCCAGAGATCCTTCCGCGTCTCCTCATCTAACTATCCCATTCCTTGTGTGGTTGTCGGTGGTGCAGTTCTAGTCTCATGCCCCTTTTGTGGGAAAGAGGTTCATGCAGGGAATGGTGCTCTGGTCTTGGGATGCCCCCGTGTAAATATCTGGTGCACACCACTACCTCCTACAACATAGAGGGTCTACATGACTTCACCATTCCACGAAGAGGCTTAAGAAAATCCTCAATGAAGGTGCATACCCTCTTGGCCTCAGACAGATCTAAGACCATCACTGACACACACAAAAAAATTAGAAAAATATTGCTCTGGGTTTTCCATCTGGTGCAGTTGTGTCAACTCCCTGAAGGATGCCTATGGATTCCTCTGATCAAATCGCTCTGCCAACCTCCTGGTAAAGTCTTCATATGAAACTATCTAAGCATGCCCCAAAGTGGTTAGGCCATGAAACCACTAGTCATGGGCTCCCCCCTCCAAGTGCAGCGCTGCCATCTTAATGACATCCTGTTTTGTCATCCAGTTGAGTCAAAAGTGTGTGTCCATATTTTCAACCCAAGCCCTGACTGTTTTTATCACCAAAAAAATGACCATATAGCCTAATTTACTAGATGGATCGAAGTACACCATGTAAAGCCAATTTTACCCTAGTAAAATTGCTTTCATTGTGTACCTAATAAATCACCTTTATTAAGTAAATCAATAATATTTTATTATTGCTCATTATTCGAGGGTAACTCAATATTTTTTTATAAATAGGAGGGTTTTCCATTTATTATTCACTTTTTATTATTTTCATCGTTGCACTCACTCTTGTAACTTTGATTATTTTCATTGTCACCCATCATATTTTTGTTGGGTTTATGCATTATAGAGGAAACATACTCTATAGAAGCTGGAGATGTTTGAGGATAGCCAAGAACCCATCCCATAGAGGGGGATTGGTAACATTTATTTGTTCTCTTCATAGGTGTTATTATTAAATTATTCTTTACATATCTAGTTTCCATTGGATGTTTGGGGTTATTACTCTCTTTTTCATTGTTTAACTATGATCGTAGCATAGATCAAGATTTTGGTAGGTTTTGTTTCTATCAATAGCTATAGATCTACAATGTTTAGAAATCATTTCTATTGTTGATATTATTTGTCATCCACAATATTAAGTGGGTTGTTTTCGTACATCATTGAGAAGAAAACACTACAATAGTTGTGCACTTGGAAGTGCCATTAAATGTAGGGAAGTACATCCTCCCTATAGTTATCTGCAACGCATAGTTTTGGGTTCCCTATTCTCTGTACCCCTTGTTCCTCGTACTCTACTTGAGCTTGCAGTAATCTCTGAAGGAGAGGGATTCTTTGAAATCTTCGTCCATCGCCTGCCACTCTCTAAAATAATCCCCTGTCTGGGGGGTGTCTTCCTCCCTTACTGGTTCAATATGTACTATTAGAAAAAAGGAGGGTTGTGTGGCCCTAGTGGGCACACTCAATGAAGGGAACTACACTGTTGGTGAGGGATAATCGAAGGGATGAGAAGCCCCGGAAGTCTCTCCACACAAAAACTTTCTAGGTGTGGCTCTGTTTCGGCTCTGTGATTTGATCTTCTCCAACATGTATTTCTACCCCTTGGCCAAGTCACTTAGAGCCCTCAAGAGGCTATCGAAAGCCATCTCCTCCATACTCTTGGGCTCTATCATTTCCTCCTCTCTGACCACTATTTTCCCTCTTTCCTCCGTGTTTGGTGTAATTTCTTGCTCCCTTTCTCTGCTCCTATACCTCTACCTTTGGTAAGTGATCTTCTCCCTGTCTTCTCCTCTCATAGGAAACCAACCCCATAGCTGAGCCAAAAAATAGGTTATGATACCACTATAATGTTCCTAAATAGGAATTTAAGTGATATTTAAAATAAACAAATAGTGCAACAACATAAAATTAAACACATGTATCGAACACCCATGAAACATTGTAAAACTTGAACTGCTAAGACATATACTATAAAATATGAGAGCATGAGTAGAATATATGAATGAAGTGGTTCACTTGGGCTTGTCTCAAGGACAAGTTGGACCAAACCCAGGTGATGGAATAGCTAGAAAGATGGATGTTCAGTTGCTGCACCACTATGCACTTCGTTGTCCTCGAAAACTAGTGTTCTACTGATGTCGACCTGCTGGAATGTGCCCAAAAGCCACCTAGAAAATTATGTCATTTGAGCCTTAGACTCCTTGGACAAAACCCAAAAAAACCCAGAAAAACATTTCTCTTATTTGGAATTTGGAATTTCCACCTCTTGGGAGCCCCTCTTCGGAGACTGCGCCAGATTCGACTTGCAGGAAACAACCTGCAAATCCACATGGAAACACCCCACAAATTCTACTTTCTCGTGTAGTAGTTGATCCCTTGCTCCCCGGATGGTCACTGATGGACGCTCACTTAAGCCCCACAAATTTGTTGCCAGAGGCCACTGCATAATCCCTCTGCCCAGAAATGCATATTGTTGTGTACTAACTGGCTGGCTAAAAAAATATGAGAAAATACCGTCAACCCTGTACCTTCCTTGCTCCTAGAACTCCCAACAAGTTAGGGACATCTTGGTTGGCTGAATCCTCCTCTGCGTATTTTTGGCTACCCAGAAAGTACGCAGTCCCTTCCTCTATGTGGTTGGATGAACTGTGAATCGATGTTGAAACTCCTGCACCCCTTATGGAACAACCTCCCTAGCACGGGCACAGATAGTCCCCCAAAGTAGAGGTTGAATCTTCCTTGTGGAAGACTTGTGTCTAAACAACTAGTAGACTTGCTAAGAAATAGAGGATAGAGAGTAAGTTTGTTTGTTAAATAATCAGAATGCTGCAAAATGAGAGCTCCATCCTCTTTTATCACTTTGGAACCCCTTAGCCTCTTGTGGCCCATCCTTCCTCTAGTTCAAATTCCATCCAACACATTCCTTGGCCAAGTTCGAATTATGCATATGGTGGCCCCCACATTCCACTGGCTGCTAGAAAGAAATTGAATTGCTTATAGTTCCTAAGTTCCGCGTGTGGTGTCCTTCTCTTAAGCCAAAATTGATGCCAAAATTGTGTTGCTGCACCCCGTGACTAATTCATTGGAGAAGGTACATGACATTCTAGGGTTCTTAGGTCATTTTATTGTCAATTGCTACTTGTAAGTGTCATTGAGTTTGTAGTTCGTTGATTGATTATATCTATTTATTTTTTAAAATCATTCAAAACGTCAATTTTCATTAGTTTTGGCTTGTCTTTTGCAAAGTTGCTTTTCAATTGCATAAGGTTATCTTGCACTTGAAAAAGCATCTTTGTTATTGATCGAACATAGATTATGTTGTTTAGTTTACAAGATGAAAATGGTGCATTGTTTATTCATTCAAAAGAGAAAAGTGAAATACATTTTCATTTAAGGGCTTTTGGATTTTAGTTTGTGTTGCTTTAATTGGTGCATTGTTTGCATTAGAATCATTTGAATCAAAATCTCACATTTTCTTTAATTAAATCTTTGATTGCATTAAAGCATCTAAAATCAAAGAGAACATCATCTATATAAAGTGCATCTTAGTGAAGTAAACATCATTTTGCTTTTGATAGATTACATATAAGATAATGAAGATTGTTTTGCTTTTGTATGTTGCATTTGAAAAGAAAAGTTAGTCGAAACATGTTCTTTGATACATTCTCTTGTTTGATGCATTAATTGATTGAATTCTCTTTCCTTGTTAGTTTAGCTTTCATTGAAGTGAAAAGTTTCATTTTCTCATATAGTTTCATTTTAGGATTTAGGTGACATTGTTTGAGCAAAAAATTGAGAAATAATTCAAGAACAACGTTAACATTTACTCAATAAACCTAAGGAGCATTTGGAACTTAACACAAATATTTAGAGGTCTAGGCTAGAGATGTGTTATGATGTATATAAACATAACTTCTGTCATTAACTGCTTGCATTGTATCTCGGGGGTGAAATCCTATTCCATGTACGAAAGTATATAGGATCGTCCTCTGATACTCTCAGGTATATCAGAGGCACTCCACGTACATTAGGGTCTTTTAAGGTCTAAAATGGGCCTTATAAGGAAATTATAAAATAATATTGGAAATAATAAAATAAGATTAGATTACATCATCAAATTTTAGAGGGAAAAAAGAAAACACTGTTTTTTTTCAACTCGTATTTTCAACTTATCTCCCTATGGGTTTACTCAAATTTCGAGTGGAAACACCCTTTGGATGCAAAACTTGATTCCTTATCCAAGGAGTACCCATGTTGCATACTTTCGATGGACCCTGCTACATGAAAAATGAGAAATACATGAAAAACGTGATTGCAATAATGTGTTTTCATGTATTTCTCATTTTTCGTGTAGCAGGGTCCATTGAAATTATGCAACATGGGTACTCCTTGGATGAGGAATTAAATTTTGCATCCAATGACTACTCCTGCTCTAAATACGAGTAAAACCTTAGGGATATAATTTAAAAATACAAGTTGAAAAAATAGTTTTATTATTTTATTATTTTTTAATATTTTTATTTTTTTACTCCAAAAATGGTGAATCATCCCCCATGGTTGACATCATCATCTTGAATCCTATAGGTTCTTATAAAGTTTATTTTTGTTGTACATTTTTCTTAGGAGGCCCATTTTAGACCTCAAAAATCCCGTAATGTGGTAATTTTATGGGAATTCTCTCATCAAACGGTTATGCATTAGACAACGCTAACACGAACTTATGATCCTCGTACCATTGCGTATATATTGGGAGACCCCACTGGGTTTCTATCCTTGAGCCATAGGTAACCGAGTTAGTCGCCTTTTAGATGTGATAGACTGAACAAAAAATTTGGGGAGATTGGTCGCTATACGTTAAGTCCTTGGTTTCAACTAAGGTGTATATAGAGGTTCACGAATACTTGGTAAACCCTTTTGATTTATTTCTTGTTTTTAACTTCTAAAATTTAACTGCCCACCATAACATGACTTACCTATGCAGTTACCCTTGGCCTCACATTGCTTGATTAATAGTAAATTTTAATTGTAAGCTCAAATAAACCAACTCCTATTGATTTTGATAAAAGGTGATCGTGGCTGAACCACCGGGTTCACCTTACATATCCCCTTCATTATCTAATACTAAAGGGTCACCACAAGGAGTCCATCCTAATATTTCACAGTCACTTGAAGCCTAAGGTTTTGGACTTGGAATTATCATGAGTATTCAACCCCCTTGCTTCTCATCCTCCACCTCGAGACTCATCATCATAGAAATCTAATCTGGAAACTCCTGAGGTTTTGCAGAGGTATTTATTATTCCCTCTGAATCCACTTTTTGATCCATTAGTCATATCTCCTCAACAACCATATAGTATGTTTGATAATCTTGACATACCTTTGGAGCCTTCTCCTTGATCATCGCAGATTCCCCCTCACCAACTATTTCCACCCATGGCATCAGAAGGTGAGATTCCAATGTCTCCTCGAGAACCTCCTCCAGAAGTCTTAGCCACTCACACTCCTGGTGTTGGCGATGAATCCGAATATAAATTTCCACCTGAAGGCTTTTCGTATGTGGGAAGTATGCCACCTCCACCACTTCCTGAAAGAAGTAAACCTTTGTTTCCACTAGGTTACACCTCTTTGGCTCAATTGGTTTCAGGTACTCCAAGTGCGTCTTCATTTTATCATAATTCCATTTGGTCATCGGGCACTATGCCTACTTCTGGTCCATTTGTTTCAAGCGTGGCCTTACAAATTCCTATACAAACTGAAGTTTCTTCAGTTCCTGTACAACTGATAGTTATGATTGGGACGGTTAATGTCCCTATAGGTTCCTCAGGTCCTCCATTAAGTGGAAAATATGTGCCACCACCTATCCCACTGCATGGGGGGCAATAACCACCTCCTCCATATGTACCTCCTGTTTCGGGTGGAACTTATGTGAGTGGATCTCAAACTCACACTACCCGAGTTGGTCAAAATGTTGGTAGTGTACCTTATCCTAGTGGATCATCTATTCCATCTGGATCGCGCCAAATCCCATATCAACACCTTATTTTCGCCCATATACCCTACCAATAACCATACCCTCCATATGGCTCACAGCAACCTCAAAATCCACATTTTAATCAACAAGCAAGACCCCAAATTCAGTTTGGTCCAAATCCTTCATTTGGGACATCTAGTCAATTTCAAACTTGAACCTATCAGTACCAACATGGAACCCAACAATTTCCACAAGGAACTTACCAACAATAACAACCTTATTTACAACAAGGATCTTATGTGCAACAAGGGCCTTATCATCAACCATTGCAACAACAAAACCAACCCTTGTACAAATAAAGCCAACCCTTACGATAACAAGGTCAACCCTTGCAGCAGCAGGGTCAACAATTTTACCACCAGGATCAATCATTTCAACAAAAACCTTATACTCCATACTCTTCGAAAGTTGTTTTATCCACCTTATGTTTCTCAACAGCCTATGGCGGGTCAGTATCAACCTTACTTTGGTCAAAACCCACCTTTGTGGGGAGAAAATCCACCCTTGTATGGTCAAAATACCTCTAAGTGGGGGCAATATCAAACTCCTTATGATCAAAATCCGCCGCTTAGGGGGCATAATCCATATCAACAAGGTTGGAATCCACAAGTTGGGCATTATCAAAGGCCCCCATGCCTTTGAATCCATAATTTCCATTTCTAGCAACATTTGAACTGCTAGATGTGTCAAGTCTCACAAACGAACCAATACTCCATTCACCGTATTAGCCTCCGGATCCTACTAAGATTCCCAACAATTATCTGAAATTTGAAGGAAAGACTAGAGAATACCCCCTGGCCCGTATTATAACTTACCATTTATGGTGTTCATCCAATTCTTGGGTTGATGATTCCATTTGTCTATGTATTTTCCAGTGAACCTTAACAGGTGTTGCTGCAAAATGGTACATCGTTTTACCTCGAGGCGCCTTCCAAGACTTCAACTCTTTAGCAATGACATTCCTTACTCACTTCCAGCTACCAGTTTGATGTGAAACTAGTACCCATCTCATAACGTCTTTGAAACGGAATACTGCTAACCACATCTCTGATCATATTCATGAATGGAGACATCGGTTCCGCCTTATCAAATTATATATTCTTGTTGAAATTTTAACTGAATGGCTTACCAAATACTTCATTAATAAAATTTCCAAGGACATCGCTATGGGTGGTTGTGTGACCGAAGATCAATCCATTGCCCATGCCTAGTATCTAGATATGTTATATTCCCCATATGGCACATTGCATGATCTCTTTCCTGATGCTCTGAGACCATCTAATGATCCTGCATCTTCCAAACCTTTAGAGGCACTACCTATTGATGTTATTATTGGGTCAATGAATCAAACTTATAGTAAAGCTTCTTCTACTTATAAAAATCAAAAATCCATTTCAACTACTGCATCTAATTCTCCTTCAAATCCCTCTCAACATCCTGGTAAAACCTCTGAGGTTAATTTCGTTCAATCTATTGCGACAAACAAACCTCAAAAGGAAAAAATAAGGGTAAAGGAAAATCCAAATATGATACCCCAAAATAGTATCCTCTAAAATCATCTGCTGATGATGCATCTAAACGTAAGCCCAAATATCTTTGCCTCATTTGTGAGGAAGATCATTATACCAAGGATTGTCGCCATCGTGATGAGGTCAGTCGTTTGTTAAAAGGCACCCAAGGGACACTTATTGTATTAAAAGAACCTTTTCCATCACAACAAACCCAATTGGTAGAGCAACCACAATCTTCTACATCTTTGGGCTCTCAGGTTTATATGAGTGGAACGATACCTATTTCTATTGCCACTTGGTCAAAAGACTATCCGACTCCTCCCAAACATGTTGTGGAAAAATAAGTTATTGATACACCTTCCACTTATACTCCACCCAGTTCTGGTCCTTTCATATTCAGAGACCTAGTAATGACTCTGTTATTCGACCAGCCCCTAAGGGTGTCCTTCACATCATCATACAATCCGAATGTGCGAGCGTCTAAACATTATAATATTTTCGAGGATTTAGCTCAAGGGCCTTCGGCGATGTCTGCCTTGGAAGTGCTTCAAATTTTTCCATCACAATGCAAAGCATTACTATCCTCTATAAGAGGAAATTTCCCTACTGATTCGAGTCTGATTAAGGCTTTGACCCAGAAAATCATGCCACGTCTTCCACATCAGCTTTCCTTTTTAATCCAAGTCATTATCAAAGGGAAGACGATTCATAGGAATGTTGTTGATGGGGGTGCTTCC
Organism: Pinus taeda; assembly: GCA_000404065.3. Classification (NCBI taxonomy): domain Eukaryota; kingdom Viridiplantae; phylum Streptophyta; class Pinopsida; order Pinales; family Pinaceae; genus Pinus; species Pinus taeda. Next base: position 76,739 of record APFE030336452.1, read on the forward strand.
ACCTACATCATGTTTGTCTCATGTTGGAAAGAAATTGGCTCTCTGCATCTCAACTTGTCTCTTAACACCTTAGAAGCCTTCGATGGTAGCGGATCTCATCCATACAATATTCTCACAAACTTGCCCATAACGTTGGAAGGGAAAACTATAAATCTAGAAGTCGTTGATGCCAACTTGAATTATAACCTTCTACTTGGTTGGAGTTGGACCCATGCTATGTTTTGCGTGGTTTCTACATTGTTCCTCGTGCTCCCTTTTCCTCATGAGGGGAAAATAGTCACCGTTGATCAGTTAGCCTTTTTCTCTTCTAGCTCTTCAAATGGCAATGTGCCATATGTGAGAAATATTGACATCCCTTATGAGAGTGTTGGCGTGGGTCTTTTCAAAGACTCTGATCTTATGAGAAATTTTTCCCTCCCACCTCCAAATGTCGCTTCTGTTAACATGATCTCCACTTCACACGATCCTTGGATCATTCTTCGTCCTAATCAAGTTATTTCTTTTGGTGATGTCATGCCGCTCAGCCCAGCAAAACAATCCTATCAAGTTGTTGTTTTGGATTTAGTGGCCACTTCTTAAAGTCATGCTAATATTATTATGCATCTAGATGCGTATTCACAATCCCCTTGGCTTGGTTCTTGGGATTCTCTGGATCCCTTGAATGAGACATTTCCAACCAACGAGAGTATCACCAAGGTTATGCCTCTTGATGAAACTCCCTGGAATGATGCCCATCATAGTTTCTCGTTTCTCCCGAGTCTTGGATAGATTTCACCGTGTTTAGAAACCTTTGTTTCCAATGCACTAAATCATCCACTTCAAATGCCTATTTTGGTGCATGAAGTTTTGTTTGAAGGAAACATGGGGAAATTACTGCTACGATGCCCATCAACATTTCTGTTAAACCAGGAATTGTTGAAAACATCCATGTCGGGGTTTCTTGTTCTTTATATGAGATCAATATTTACAAATCCATTTTCAAGGAATTTCATGATGTCTTTGCTTGGTCATATGAAGAAACGACTGGTGTATATTCAAGTAAAGTTTTGAAAAAAATACCTATTATCCAAATGTGAAGCCTACTCATCAGGGTCTTCACCCAGTGCACCCTAGAAAGGAAACCTCTATAAAGGGAGAAGTTGAAAAAATTCTTAAGGTTGGTTTTATTCACCCTATTCCAATGACATATTGGGTCTTGAATATTGTTCCTGTGACTAAAAAACAAGGGACTATTCGTGTTTGTGTTGATTACCGTGACATTAATCAAGCATGTCCAAAAGATAATTATCCAACTCCTTTTATAGACTAGATCATTAATGAGTGTGCCAAGAGTGAGATTTTTTCTTTCATGGATGGTTTTTCTGGCTACAACCAGATTAACATTCTTCCTGCCGATCAACATAAAGCTGCTTTTATATGTCCATGGGGAACCTTTGTCTATAAAAAAATCCCTTTTGGTCTATAAAACACAGGTGCTACCTTCCAACGAGCAATGTCTTATACTTTTCATGAAATCAAACACATATTTCAACCATATCTGGACGACTTACCAACACATTCTGTTAAGCGTCATGACCATCATGACCACCTTTGAGTGATTTTTATTTGTTGTAGACACTACAACATTTGTTTAAATCTGCATAAGTATGTCTTTTACATCGAATCTGATCATCTCCTAGTGTTTGTTGTATCTAAAGAAGGCATTCGATTGACCCCCTCAAAGTAGAGGCCATTGTGAATTTACCCCCTCCATCATCTTTACACTAGTAGAGCTTGTAAGGGAAAACTAATTTCCTTTGTCATTTTGTACTTAATTACGCCGAACTTTCCAATGGATTTACTCATTTGCTAAAGAAAGGGATCCCATTTATTTGGGATGAAGTTGCTTAAAGATCTTTCGATGCATTAAAGAACATCCTCGTAGTGATCCTTTACTGCATCCCCCCAATTACCACCATGATTACGTCTTGCACTTGATGGCTATGGCATTGGTTCAAGATGATGATGATGGAAACGAATATGTGATTTACTACTTAAGCCGAAATCTTATTGACATTGAAACTCGATAGGCCCATGTCGAGAAACTGGGTTTAGCAGCTTTTCATGTCATTGAACATTTTCAACACTATATTATCTTGCGGAAAACTACTGTGATTTTTGATTGCAACCTCATGACATACATTCTGACTCGTCAGTTGTTGGGGGACAAGTATTCTAAGTGGATTGTTATCCTTCATTAATTTGATTTGGAATTTGCTACAACCAATTCAAAGAAATCACTGGTTTTCACGAGTTATATTGTTACCTTCCCTCTGTAACCACATCTACGACTTTTGATGAGCTAATTCCTAATGAAACTCTCTTTCTCATCAATACTATTGACCCATGGTATGGGGATATCATTTTTTATCTCCAAACCCAAACTTTTCGATCAGAGTTGTATAATTTTGAACGTAATCGCATTCGACATCAGCCCCAACCATATTAGATTGTTGGCAATACTTTGTACCATGTTGGTGTAGATTCTATCCTTCTAGATGTTTGACACTTGAAGAAGCTAAGAGAGTCCTAAGTGATTGTCACTCTGGGGCCTGTGGTGGTCATATGTCAAGATATTCTACTACTTAGAAAATCCTTCACATCGGTTATTTTTGGCCTTCGATCTTTAAATATTTCATTTGAGCAGTCCAAAAATGTCATGCTTACCAGCTTTACAACTGTAAACAACATGCCCCACCCGTACCCTTACACCTAGTTGTTACCGTCGGCCCCTTTCCTAAATGGGGTATTGGTTTTATGACATGTAACCCTCACTCAGCTTGGTGGCATGGTTATATCATCGTCGCTGTTGATTATTTCACTAAATAGGCCAAGGCGATGCCTACATATGCTGTTGATGGTAAAACTGCCACTCAATTTCTTTTCAACCATGTCATATCTCGATTTGGTATCCCTCAAGCCATCATCACTGATCATGGCTCTCATTTCTGACATTACATGATGGAAGATCTCACTGCTCAGTTGGGTTTGCATCATGACAACTCAAATGCTTATTATCCACAGGCCAATGGCCAAGTTGAGGTATTCAACAAAGTCTTGGTTACCATGCTTCAACACACCATTGGGATGCATACACGAAATTGGAATCTCATGTTATTTTTAGCTCTATAGTATTATAAAGCAACAACAAAGACTACCACTGGAGTCACACCCTTTCAGTTGGTGTATGGTCTAGAGGAAACTATTTCGATTGAGTGTGAAATTCCTTCACTGAAACTAGCTATCAAATTTCTACCTGATACCTCACCTAAGGAGGAACATTTACTTTACCTTGAAAGGTTGGATGAAACTTGTCATATTGTTGTGTTAATAATTGAATCCCAAAAGAGATGAGTTAAGGCTCAATACGATAGAACTGTTTCTCCCCGCATTTTTGCTGAAGGTGATTTGGCTTGTTATATGATGAAGGCAATGACAAATTGGGAGATGGGAAATTTGAACCAATGTAGCATGGGCCTTACATTGTTAAACGAGTTTTACAAAAAGGTGCCTATGAGTTAGTCAATTATGAAGGAAATTCTTTCTCTGAGCCTTGAAACGGGCTTTACCTTAAGAAGTATTATGCATGATTTTTCGTGTAAATACTTTTGTACATTAGTGTGTAGTGTGGTTTTGGTGTGTTAGTTTACTTTTTCGAATGAGATTTCCTCTGCTTACCTCATTCTCTACTTGGTTTGCATATGTCATCCAGCCGTTATGTTAGTTTCGCTGATGGTGTTTGTCGTAGTACACAGAATCTATCTTCCATTGCATGGGAAATATATGACCCCAATGGTGAGTTAGTGAATTTACAAGGTATATGTTTAGTTTGTACGATTAAATACATTGCTGAATATAGTGCGGTCATCGAACTTTTGTCAGAAGCTATTACTCTTGGCATTAGAGAGTTAATCGTGAATCTTAATTCACAGCTCATTGTACTACAACTTAATAGAAAGTATTCAGTTATAAACCCTCAAATTTTGAGAATATATGTGCGAGTTCATCTCTTGGAACAAAATTTTGATTTTATTACTTATCATGACATTCTAAGATGCATGAACACATTAACAAATGCATTGGCTAATAGACATGGTGAACAAGAAAACATAGATATATATATATATATATATAGAGTTTGCTACATCAAAATGACAAAATTTGTGTTCTGAGACACATGGATTCATAAGCCTACATCAGCGCAGAAAGTAAACTGGAGCTGGCTATTTACCCACATGGGGCTCATGGTAACATGAAATAGCCCTGATAACTCGACCCAAAAATTGACACAGTCTGGTGGAAACCCCTACAATGTGTCTCTGGTACTACAATGGCACCTCATATATCGAGGCGTACACTGGAATGCCCCTGGTTAAAGGTTCCAGGTTACACTCTACCTCGACAATAGAATCTACCCCCTCCCCATAAGGAGCCTCCTCAATCTGGCGTGCCACTCATCTGGCTATTAGAGAAACCCCTGGAGGTCTCTTTGGTCCCACATTTGCAAATCATCATAAGTTAAATCTCAATACACATAAAAAAATAAAAAAACTTTAAAGATAGTTTTTACTTGCATCAGTCCATTGTGCGCCTGGTGGAAGTGGAAGATCCAGATCTCCTCACAAATCCATGCCTGCATATGCCCAATCGTCAGCCATTATTATCTGCTAACGCAACCATCCGAAAAATTCTAGAGGGAATGACATTTGTTGGTTGCCTCCATGTTGAGGCATCAACTCACCCCATCTAAGTAATCGTGGATCTTTGGGCGCTAGTGCATCCACTTCTATCCATTGATAACAAAACAATGGTACACGTTCCAAGAAGAATATCACTAAAATGGATCCGAAACCGAATTGTTTTAGACTTCATAACTTGCACTTCATATGTTGGTGCTTCATACAAACCAACAAACCCTCACACCAGTTGAAGACCGTGGGATTTAGACACTTGATTGCATACTGGAAATGAGATTTTATTGCTTCATGCAACGCCTGAGCCCCAACTATTTAGGCCATAGTATGCATTATTATTCATAGTGGGAGATTTTTTATGGTCTTTATGTCTATATTCCCACTTTGGGTCTTTTTAGTCCCTGGACAATACCTTTCAATCAACATTATTGTGCTCTCTCCTCTTGTGCAAGAACCAAACAACTGAATCTATTGTCCCTTTCTAGACAAGGCAATAATGAAATAAATGTCTGCGACATCTATTTCGAGTTCTTGGTCCCTTATCATGAATAGTTGGCGATCCACATCCCACCAACTAATCGAATGTTTTAGTAACTCATGTTGGGATCTAATCCCAAGAATCCTAAAGAACTTGAGCAACCCGCATGCTCATAGAGAATCGATACAATTTGGATCCTAAGCTGCTTGATGGTCTTTAGCTTCATGTCCTCTTTCTTTCCATTCAACCACCAGTTTGGACTAATTATCCTGTGGAAAATAAAAAACAACATTTCATGAGATTCCATGGAAATCAAATTGAAGAAAAACCATTCAACATGGAGGATTTCACAAGAAATTTTTACATGGGCGCCAACGCGACTGTGTGTGAATTTTCACGCGCTACCAGCGCAATGGCCTAGTTGACCACAGGGTGATCAATACGGGTAAAATGGGTAAAACCCATTTTGATCGCCTTTGACATAATTTTTTTTTAAATCCTCTTTGCAACCTAATCTATGGATGAAAATTCATGAAATGAGAACCAAAATGAAGGGAGGGGACAAATATCTTACCTGCAGTAAACGACTCGATGAATGGTGTCTGGGATTGATTGTACTCCTTGCCTAAAAATCAAGGTAAAATGAGGTAAAATGCTCTTAGATTTTCAAATTGGTGAAGTGGTAAAAATGATTTACTTTTTGGGTTTTTTTATAAGTTTTAAATAGTTTTTTTTTGCCAAATTAGGGCATATTTCACTCATTTTTTAATAATTTTCCTTGAAAATGGTAATGCACATTTCCTTGTGTAGTGATAAGTCATGCATACTTGGTGATAGTGATTTATTTTGACTGATTCAACGAGTTTTATTTTATCACTTTTTCGGACTCGTAAAAAACAAACAAAAAAGTGACCCCCTAGAGTCATCTTTAAGCTCTTTTCTGACTCTCGAAAAATGAAAATATTACCGAGTACTTGTTGTTTTGAACTTGTTAAAGAAAATGAAATGACTTCTACTTGGTATAAGTTTAACCCTTTTTTGGACAAAGATGGACTATTGTACGAAAAAGGAATACCTTAGTCGAACATGACTAAGAGGCTCTCTTGGATATTGTTTTCTACCTTTTTGGGTTTAAGAGATGATTTACGAAAATTCAACTTTGGAGTTTTCTTTTCCACTTCTTTTTCAAACTCTCTAAACATGAAAAAAATGTCGAGTTTCCCCTCTGTCAGACTCGTAAAACTTAAATGATGCATGACTTTTCACCATGACAAGACCACGTTTCTCCTTCCTAGGGCTCTGTTGTGGTAAAAACACAACCCCCCCATTATTGACTTGCTCAACTAAGATAATGGGGACCCTTTCTATAAAAATTTTGGCTAAGCGCCCTTTTTGGATTTTTATTTTAGTTGATTGCCCTACGCTTCTGTTAATTTTTAGTTTTCTTTCGATTCTTGTTTTGATTGCTTGGTTAGAATCAATTTTTTATAAGCTTCACATTGACGCTTGTTTCGCCTCATTTGGTCAACTGGTTTGAAAATGGCACTCATTTGAAAATCCGATTATTTAGCTAGCCTGGGTTAAAAATGCATAAAATGTACTACATCGCATTTTGTAAATAAATTTGTCCAATAACACATTCAGTTTAAATATTAGCTCGTAGAGGGTTTTACTAACATTTTTCATTATCCAGCCAAATAATTAAGCATCGGGACTTAAGAAACTCACTCCAATTTTCTAATCAAATCTTAATCTCGAAAAAACCAAACGTTCAAGTGGCTGTAGTTTATTTTTATAATTTTTCATAGTTGTAGTTTTATTTTTTAGTTATAGTTTAACAACTTATGTTCATAAAAACAAAACAAAAAATGAAAATTTAAATTTAAAATTAAATTTTAAA
>APFE030336452.1:95904-111233 GCA_000404065.3 Pinus taeda
CATATTTAAATCCCAATATTTTAATTATCTTGCTCTTAGTTGGGTTAGATCTATATCTGCCTAATTAAGATAGGATTTAGATTAGTTTCTTTTACTTGTATCATAGAATAAGCTTGCATTTAGAGTAAAATCTACATTTTTAAGTCCTCTTCTCAAAGAGGCAAAACTTTAGTTGTGGCTTGGCTGAGCCCAAATCAGCTTAAGGGTCATTCTCTTGCCTGATCAGCAAGAAGAAATGATCTGATGTCCCTGTCTATTGGTAGTTAAAGATACATTATAAACCAATAGCAATAGGGAGAAGGTAACTGGACCTAGATGAACAGTCGGAGCCACCACACCAAACGGAAAAGGAGCTGCTTTTAAGGTCCGGACCGGGTGGTTATCCCCCAATGTTGTTGCAGCGATTTTCGAGGCATCAATAGGCTCGTAAAACTTACTAGGATGGATTCATTTGAAGGATGAACTTATATGAGAAGCATATTCTATCCCCTTCAAGTTTGCGATAAAAAATAATGGGGTACTCACTAGAAATGGTGTGGGAAAAGTGAAAGTGATCATCTCTTGCATTTTGTAAAGGTAGCATGTCACTCTTGAACATGACACTCATCTATTGCTTGTGTCGGGTTTGGGACACCCTCAGTCGCTTGCCTTCTTGGGTTTGGGAAATCAATTTTGTCTCTCATTATATTCTTCATCATCATGACCGATAATCCCATGTTGAGTCAAATGTTTCCAAACTCCAGAGTCGTGTCGTCGATATGTTCAAGAGAAGTCATATTTGCAGTTCTTTACCTCTTATACTTTGTCTGACTTTCTGTCACAGTCTTGGATCAAACTTATCTACTCTACCACATCCTTTGTTTCATGTCAATGATGTGGGATTCATTATGGCCCTCCTTCGACAGATCACTTCCTGTTGACTTCAGCTCATTATCCGGGAAGATGATTTAGAAACTCCCTTCCAGTACCTTAAAGCTTGCATGCCTCATTGGAAAGTTCTTCGCATTCAATGATAGGTTTACATAATTGACCTTCGATTGGGTGATTCCACAGGTGTTTGACTTCATCTTCATTATTCACATTCATGGATTATGCTGATTGTACCTTGCGAAACATTGTCATTATAGGTGGTTTCTCTCGTGCCTGTTAATAATTTACATCATTGACTGGTGATCAGGTGGTTTTATATCATGTTTGACCTCGACACATATATTCACATGTTAGAATTCATACATTGATTGGATCAAGATGGAGCACAAGACCTTGGATTCTGTTTGATAAAATCTAGGTTTCATGGAGTTATGAGTTATTCACGATTGTACACATTTTTCCCTCTGTACGAATGGTTGCAACCATATCGTGTGTCCATATATATGATCCTCTTTATTCAGATGGTTGCGACCATACTGTAGATCCATACACATGATCCATTCTATTCAAATGGATGCATCCATACCATGGATTCATGAATTAGTAGATCCCTATGTTTATCAGAGATGTCAAGTATGTATATGTATATGCTTGATTTGCAGGTCTCTTGATGGTGTTGTTCTAGTTCTTGCCTTGACCTCTAAATAATCTTAGCCATCACCCCCTGTTCTGCCTTCATGCTTTAGGGGGAATCCGTTACACAATATTTTGTCACACCTCCTACTCACTTCTTGTTCCATATCCCAAAGTGCCAAAATGTTGACAACTATGAAGTATATCCATCATGATACATAGACAAAAATATCCCTGAAAAACTAAAGGAAAATTGACCTGAGTAAATTCTGAAGAAGGTTACATAAAAACCTAATTTTTAGGGCCAACACGCTTTTCTCTAGTTCCTACTCTTGCTGATGGAAGGTTGAACTACTTTACCCTAGCACTGCCAGTGTGGGTTTTGATATGAAAACCCGTGCTGAACCTCTTCTGGAAGGTTTTCCGAAAATGGGGGAGAAGCTTCATATGATAGAAACTTCAAGAACAATGAGATGGATATTGGTTGTTGTAGATATGCTTGAGCTCTCCCATTTGGAGCTCTTGATGCTATCATTATGGGATTTCCCCTTGAGATGTGGACCTTCCTCCCTCTTTTGTGGATCCCTAACTCCCTCTCCCTTCCTATAAGTCAACTCGCTTCCATCCCAAAATGGTTGGTCAATGGTTGACTGCATTCCTATATTGAGATTATGCCAAAATGCTACCCATTATAACTTGGAGAAGGATTTCTTGAAAATTCTTTGTTTGGGCTTGGACATCCACCAAAAGGAGGTCTCCAACATCAAGGCATAGGTTGTATGCTTCCCTTTTTAGCTTATTAATATATATAATGTTCACTTTCTAAAATTGTGTAAATACTTATGCTTTTAGCTTAATACTCCTTGATCTATTAAGTATTTTATGCTTGATGTATGCCATATATGCTCTTGTACCTTGTATTTCACTTTGATCTTCCTTGAAGGCACTCGGATGTGAAAAACAAGTAATGAGTGAGGCTGGAAGCAAAGGAATCAAAGTCATCTCCAAAGGATTGAGTGATTAGCATCAGAGTGAGGTAGGTCACTCTCTCTCTGAATTTGTTAAACATAAGCTAGGAAAGTGTATTTTAGTTTGTTGTGAGACCCACTCATTGGGCCAGAGAGATCACCTCTGTCCACAAAGGGGATTTTCCTTCACAACAAATATTGATCATGATAGCTTAGCCTGGGTTCACATTCCTTTCAGGAGGGAATATAAGAGGTTTTGCTAGCCAAAGGTATATTAATCCCTCTTGCTACAGAGATGGTGGATCTAGATTGGGATATATCTAAAAAACATGAGGTGGTTGATGATCTAGACACGTGAAATTCATAGTTGGATGCGTTAGAAATAATTTGTGACTCGACTTCTCGGATTAAATATTTTTTGGATAAGGAACACACACATTCTCCTATTATTCATAATGATGCAAAAAAATGTTGTTTATTTATCCCACATCTCTTTGTGGGACTTGTCCCCTATGTGTTCCCTATGTCTTCCCATTCTCCTTTGTCCTTTGGTTTGCATTCAATGTTTATCAATGTGTTGGAGGTAAGATTCCCTTTTCTGGAAGCTTCGTCCATCCCCATCCCGTACTCCTTTGACTCCTCAACTTCTTTTGGTCAAGATCCATATCTTCTTAGGCCCAAACATAACAACCATTTGTTTAGGGGGCTAGGATTAGATGTTCCAATAGATAGGGATTTGGGTAAGCTAGGTTAGAAATCACAAATTCACATTTTTCATGAATTAGTAGCCAAAGAGATACATTAGGTCAAAAAAAGTCTCATATTAGGGGTTCTTAGAGCCAAGAAAACCCAATCAATTGTTTCCTCATGAAGATCATATCTCTGAATGTAATAGGGTTGGGAGGGAAAATACTTTCCCTTAAGAGGTTGTTGGTAGCTAACTTTATCGAAGTGGTTTTTCTACAAAAGATAATGGGTCATGTTAATGAGTTAATTAAATCTCTCTATAAACATTTTAAAGGATGGAAATTTATTGGGGTTGACTCATTCAGGTCTTCGGGAGGATTTATTACTAGTATTTGAGATATCTTATTTTGATTGTTTCTTTTGAAATGTAGTTAAGGCTAGCTCTTGTTGTACATAGACACGGGCTTGACCTCGATGTACATCATTGAATCTCTATGGTCCATATGACGATAAGGAACATTTTTGGGAATGAATTTTCTTACTTATGTGCTTGCAATTAGACAATATTTTTGTGGGCATATATCTCAAATTAATTCTTGGTTGAGGTGAAATCTAGGGCTCCCATGCTAGATAGGATCATTTGGAAAACTTATTTATCGGTAGAAAGAGTCAACTTGATTGATCTGGAATGTGTTGATATTTCCCCTACATGGCCAAATAAAAATATTGGAGATGTGGGGGTTTCTAAAATATTATATTGGTTCCTCACCCATCATGGCTTCATCAAAAAATTTGGTCAGTTTAGATCTTGGTTTGGAAAGATTCATATCTTTGATAATTTGCATATATGTTTGGAAATTGGTATCAACAAAATGCACTCTAGATTCTCGATCAAGTATAATCATAAATGGGGAGAAGAGAAGGAATTTAGATTGTTGGTTAAGTCTTCTTGGGTTCCCTTTCATATGAAAGAATAATGTTTATCATGTTTGCAATTCGCTCATATTTTAAGACAATTAAGGAGAAGGGGGTCAATTGGGCTAGCGTTTGTAGGGAGAAAATGTATATTCAACTTCAGGAGATAAAGGTATAATTTGATTCCTTCAATATTAGTGGAGGAACGTTAATGGAAAAAATGTCCCATTTGAGGTCCTTAGGGAAGAAACATATTAAGTTCTTTCTATCTGAGGAAAGGGAATGGAGGTTAAAAACTTAGGTTCAATATCTTGAAGCTAGTGACCAAAACAAGAATATTTTGAAATTTTCACCAACCTCAAGAAGAATTCCAAGACAATTTGAGACTTGGTTGAAAAGGATGGTCATTCACTAAGAGGTTTCAAGGACCTTTTGACTTTTGGGATCAATTATTTTAGTGAGATTTTTAAGGCTACTATCCACAAGGACATTGGTTCTATGCTAAAGGTGTTGGGATTTTTCCTCGAGTTTTTGGATGAAGAGGAGAATGAGGTTTTATTTTAGTCCATGGATTCATATGAGTTGTTGGTAGTCATCAAAACTTTAAAAAAATGAAAGATCCCAGGTTCTTATGGTTGGACAACTTATTTTTTTTGAATATTTCTATGACATTATGGGAGGTGATCTTTTATGTGTCATAGAACAAGTTCTTCTTTCTAGGTGGATACCATGTAGTTTCAACTCCACATTTATATCAATTATTCCCAAAAGTTGATTTCCCTAGGAACTTTGGGGATTTTTAGCCTATCTCTTTGTGTAATTATATCTATGAGATTATGGCAAAGATTATTTAGGGGGTAGATTGATCCATGAAGAAATAAGCTTAGCACAAGAATGTGCTAATTTGGTTAAAATGGAGATCACACCCATTGTGTTTTGGAGATAGATTTATCTAAAGCTTATGAATATGTTTCATGGAATTTCTCATAATTTATTTCATTACATATTGGGTTTAATTTACAAATGGTTGGGTGGATAATGGGGTGTGTCCTTTTCATTATTGGTTTTAATTAATGGATCTAGATCAAATTCTTCAGGATGTCTAGGGATTTTCGGCAGGGGTGTTATCGTACTCCATATTTATTTTTGTCAGTTATGTAGAAGGACTGAGTATATTAATGAATAAATCTAGACACTCCCATCTTATTAATGGGATCCAATTAGAAAGAGATTTACACATTTATTATTTGTTGATGATGTACTTTTTGTTGTTGTAAAATTGCTTGAGGAGTTTGTTTTAATAAACTCATAAATACATTTTGTGGAGCTACAAGGATGGTAGTGAATTTGGAGAGGCTGTCTATTTACATTCTAGACTTTATGGATGATGACAAGAGACAAGTGATGGATATATTTGGTTGCCAAGTACATTCCATAAATGAGGGATTCAAATACTTGGGCTATTATATAAAACTTAATGGATATCGCATCATAGATTAGAATTTGCTTCAAGAAAATGGTGTAATTGATTTCTTTCAAGAGGAGGTTATCTTATACTTATTATGTTTTTAAGGACATCCTAATTTATTAGCATCTGATGGCACTTATCTCAGAAAGTATTTTGAACAAGATCCAAAAGATGACCTTTAATTATTTATGGAAAGGTTCTGCAAAGCATTTAGGTTCACATTTAGTTAGTTGGACACACTTAGCTCTTCCTCAGGAGCTAGGTGAATGGGGTATTAAAAATATTTATTAGTTTGGGAAGGCATTGGTAGGAAAGTCATTATGGGTCTTCATAACGAGAGACAATTTATGGAAATATATTTTTTTGCCAAATATATAGCCCTAGGCACTTTATGGGATTGGATTCATAGTCACCACAAGAGCTTATCCAATTCTTCCTCAATGGAAGTCAATCTTTTATGATTTTTTAGTTGTAGGGCTTCACCTCACTTCATGGGTTAGGTATGGTAATAGATTTTGTATAGGTAAATATTTTATTGTTAGCTATAATTGGAATATATTTCTTACATATGCCTTGTGTTGAATTTATATGAGAGGGGGATTTATACCTTAAATAAGACCATGAGGGAGGACTCAAAAAATATATGATAACAAGGTTGGATCATAGTGGAGGATTTACATTTGGATGAGATTTGGAATGATCATTGGGTTCAATACATTGCACAATTATCATGGGTGCATATTTGGATAGGGGTCAAAGAATATGAGTTTGTCTTGATCTATAACACATTTTTGGGGATCTACACTACAAATATGGGATATTAGTCTATGAAAGAAAATGAGGAAGTGGTGGTATAAAAAGTTGTGGAAATTCAGAGCACCATTAAAAAGTATTCTTTTTATTGTGGTTGGTTCTTCGAGATCAAGTCTTAACCTAGCTTGGGATGATTCATAAGCTTTTGAGGGCCCACGGATTTGTTCATTATGTTGTGCAACCACAAAAGATATTACTCATCTATTCATAAATTGTTCTTACATAGATGAAGTTTGGAAATAGATGGAACTACAATTAAATTTTTCTTCCCTGTGGGATTGCTTCAGAGTTCAAGAGTGTTACAAATCCATTCCAGAAAGGTGGGTTTTGGAAACGTTTTTGGTGGTCCCTTTGGTCTTTCTATGGGATTTGGGCAGTTCACAATAGAATCTTATTTTAAGTTAAGTCTATAACTCCATTCTTAGTGGCTATACAAGCCATATTCGGGCTAATTCCTTTGAAGGGTGGAACTTCTCCCCTAGGTTGTTGTTTGCCTGAAGGTTCATGCATTAATAAGTCCTATTTGCAGGGCTTTTGCAATAGGGTTAATCCAGGTGGATATTGGTGGCCACCCACCTAGTCCACCTAGACCCCCCAATCAATTCCATCTGTTTCCTTGTTTATTTCAGCATTTACTATTTTTAGAAGTTTTTCGGGCCCTGAACTTCAGAAGCAGTTTTGACCCCCCCAACGACGTTTTTTTGGGGTCTGCGATAGGCCCAAAGCCATAGGTAAGGGCTTATGATGAAACATACAGTACTCGTTGAGAAATTTACAACAAGGTATCATACATGCCAAATGGAGATAATATGAGCAAGTTACGACTCCGAGAAGTTGGCTTCCCAACTAACCCCAACAGGGCCCACAAACTCTTGGTGTTACATCTCTTGGGGTTATGGTTTTGGTTGTTTAGGGTTTTATCATGTTTTCCAATAATAAATAGTCCCTTGAGCTTCACTGTAACACAGTTCAGAGGCACGTAGCCGCCACATCGCTTCTTAGATATAAGCTACCATCACCTAAGCTATCTTATTTCCACTCTGTTTGTAAGCATAGTTTAATATTTTTCTATTAATGAAATTAAGTGTTTTTCTGCTGCATCTCTGTGTATATGATTATATCTATAAGCTGTTGCATTCCTATTTAAGTTCGTATCAGTGGTATCATATTCGTCTGCTCTTTCTCTATTTTTCTTTGCATGTCACCAACGAGGTCAGGGTATAAGGAGTTACGGTTTGATCTGGTTGAACCATTTAAAGATTAGCCTCACAAAACCTTACGACCTCCCATGGCGGAAGAAAATAAAGACGAGGGGGCCGGAGATCCTTTCAAAATTTTTCTTGAGGAAGCCCTTGAGCGATAGAGGGATGCAATGATGAATAACTTTGCCTAGAGCCTTCGACGACTACCCACATTTGATGCATCTTCATCCAACAACCACTCTAGAGGCACCACTCCTTTTAAGGTACAAGTTAACTTCAATATTCCCATATTCGAAGGCTTGATAGATTATGATACCATAGACAAATGGTTAAATCTGTTGGAAGGATATTTTTCAGTTCCTGACTTTTCTAATCAAGAAAAGTTTACTTTTGCACTTCTCAAAGTCACCCCACACATTAAGGATTAGTGGGAAACCTACTGTGAACAAAAGGATGAGGGTGAACCCTCACTATTTTTAGCCTCACCCACTTGGAATTCTTTCCGAGATGCCATCAAGGAACAATATTATCCTGTTGGGAGATATGAAGACAAATACATTAAGTGGACCACACTATGGTAGGGAAGGGACCAAGATGTGCTAGAGTTCACAAATATTTTCCATACCCTTCACATGAAGCTGGGTATCCAGGATACTGAGCAGAATTTGGTGCTCAAGTACCGTGGTTGTCTACACAAGTACATCTAGGACGAGATGGAGTTCCTAGAAATTTCCTTGCTCAACAAAACGTATTGGTACACTGTCAAGATTGAGCAGAAGTTTAAACGGAAGAAGTGAGACTTTGGATATGCAAATCCAAAGCAAGGAAAAGGTGCCCCCAAACCACAAAATAAAGGACCAAGCTAAGGTGGGGCTTCCCAGGACAGCTTGCTGAAGCCACAAGCAAAGAACAATACCACAAAGACGAAGAAGGGCATGGGAAAATGGTGTGAGTTCCACAAGAGATACACTCACAATACAAGTGAGTGTCGGGCCAAGAAGTTACTGGTGTCCAAGCTGAAGGATTCTGAAACAGATGCAAGTTCCAACACTGAATCAGAACCCGACAAGGAAACTAACAAATGGAAACAGATAATTGATGCAGAGCTCAGTGCCACCGTGGCCACCACTAAGATCTAGAAGATTGAGATTGAAGATCTAGAGGAGGGGGAATTCCTCATCCACTCACAGATGTGGGTGAAGGGTTCTCCGCTGCAGTTCATTGTCAACAACGGGAGCCAAAAGAACCTCATTTCAGCAGAGCTCATGAAGTGGCTGAGCCTAAAGACTACAACACGTCCACAGTCGTACACCATTGGGTGGCTTCACCAAGGACAAGATCTTCATGTTAGCCAATAGTGCGACCTTCCCTACAACATCAAGCCCTTCACGGATGAGGTACTATGTGAAGTTGATCCTCTTGAAGTTTGTGATGGTTTTTAGGAAAACCATACTTATGGAAGTGAAATGTTGTATATGAGTCTAGACCTTGCTCTGTGATTATTACTTTGGCTAATAAGTTGTACAGGATACCGGAGGTAGCCCCACTTACCGCCATCTCTTTGATCACTACAAAGTAATGCAGTAAGATCATTTCCCATACCAGAAAATTTATTTTCCTTATGATTCGCCCCCCAGGAAAGAAGAAGGTTGTAGCCACGACTTCCAAGCAGGGATTTCTGCACAATAACATATGGACAAGGTCATGGAGGAGTACAGGGTATTTTTGCCTCAGCCACAGGGGTACCTCTGCATTGTCAGGTCAAGCACTCCATCAATCTAACCTTGGGCATGTCGTTCCCCAATGGACGATATATTGATGCTTTGTTCTAGAGAATGATGAGATCAAGAGGTAGATTCAGGAACTATTGCAAAAAGGGCACATCAGGCCAAGCTCATCATCTTGTGGAGCTCGATTGTATTGGTACAGAAGAAGGATGGGATTTGGAGGCTCTGTATTGACTATCGAGCACTGAAAAAGATCACTATATGGAATAGGTACCCAATACCATGGATTGATGACCTTCTAGACCAGCTCAAAGGTGCCAAATATTTAAGCAAAATTGACTTGAAGTCAAGTTATCACCAGGTGCCTATCGAACCCTACGATGTGTGGAAACCTACCTTTAAATCCAAGGAGGGCCTTTTTGAATGGTTGGTCATGCCATTCAAATTGACGAATTCCTCGGTAACCTTCATGAGATTGATGAACAACATCTTGTGACCCTTCACCAATGCATTCATGGTGGTATATTTAGATGACATCTTGATCTTCAACTAGAGTTGGGAAGACCACCTCCACCATATTCATTAGGTCCTTCAAACCCTGCGACAACACAAGCTGTGTGCTAACTTGGAGAAATGCACCTTTGGCCTAACCTAATTTCAATATCTGGGATGCATCATTGATGAGAAGTGTGTACATGTGGACCCATCCAAGATACAAGTCATTCAGGATTGTCCGGCCCCAACCACTCCAACAGAGCTCCGCAACTTTTTGTGTCTTTCCAATTTCTACCATAGGTTCGTGTTGGGGTTCTCTCATATCACTTGGACTCTAAGTCAAGTCACCAAGAGTGAAGCAAAAGAAAAGTTTTTTTTGGTCGGAAAAAAAAAAGAGAAAGTGTTCTCCAAGTTGAAGAATTGCCTCTGTTCTACACTAGTTCTCACATTTCCAGACCTGCAACAACAATTTGAGATTGAGATAGATGCATCCGACTATGTTATTGGTGTTTTTCTTACTCAGCATGGGCATTCAGTGACTTACCACAGTGATGCACTTTTAGACACAGTCCAAAAGTACCCAACTTATGACAAAGAAATGTATTTAATTGTGTAGGATTGTTGTCAATGGATGCATTACATTATGGGGAAGGAAACGGTCATCCACACAGACCATCAACCTATACGGTTCATACAAACATAAGGGAAGTTGCAGAATGATCACCATAAAAAATGGTCCACTTATCTGTAAGAATTCCATTTGAACATTAAGTATAATAAGGGCAACACTAATAACGTCACTGATTGCCTCAACCAACCACCGATCATGGCGCTAATCAATGTGCTTGACTCCTGTGGGCATGAGACATCGGGGTGGCCGCACCTTTACAAGAGTGATCTAGAATTCGGCAACATATACTAGACACTCCTGGAAGGGAAGTAAGTTCCAATTTTTCACCTTCAGTATGCACAATTATGCCACATGGGACACATATGTGTTCCTTCAAGTGAGCGTGCCAAGATGATTTGGGAAGCACACTATAGTCGGGCCGCTGGACATTTCGGAATAGAGAAAACAATGGCGGTATTGAAGAAGTATTTTTATTGGCCAAAACTTCGTCAGGATATTGGGAAGTACATTAGATCCCACACCACCTGCCTCATTGCCAAAACAACCATCAAGAAGCAAGGCTTGTATAATCCTCTGCCCACTCCTAGATGGCCTTGGGAATCTGTCTCCATGGATTACATGTCGGGCCTTCCTTCTACTAAGCATGACAATGATTTCGTTTTTGTGGTCTTCGACATATTCTCAAAGATAGCCATCATGATGGCCTACAAGAAGAGTATCAAAGCGGAGGCAACTGCTAAGATCTTCTTTGAGTGAGTGTGGGTACACTTTGGGATCCCACAGTCCATTGTCTCAGATCGGGACAACAGATTCCTGAGTTCATTTTGGTCAAGTCTCTAGTCGATGTTGGATACAAAAATTACTAAGTCCATCCCCGAACTTTTCAGAAGATTATATATTACAGAGCAATGGAACACATAAAATATTGCAGAAATATAAACATAGAAAACGCATAAAACAAGAGACACAGATATACGTGGTTCACCCAGTTTGGGCTACGTCAACGGAGAAACAACGAGTCCTTCTTTTTATATTATCCAGCAAACTGAAGAGATACAACCAATAATAGATTCGTTGTAACACCCTCTTCGCTCTCAATCTCCTCTCTCTTCCTCACTCAGAATACAGATCTACATAGACGTAATACAATTCCCTCATATATAGTGAGGGGTTTCCTTCTAGGGCAAAAAGCCCTAAATTAAACATAACTTCTACCGTCAGATCATCTTCCTAATGACCTAGATTGACTACAAAATTACAACATTTTACAAGGCAATTTTACATCGATCCTTAGCTTCGGGGGTGCTTCCCCCGAACCCCTTCCGGGGGACTGCTAGCCCCTGGACCCCCCAGCTAGGGGGATTAGCCCCTCCGCACCCCTGCGGGGGGGACAAGTCCCCCCCGTACCCCCCTTCACCCCCACGCATGGAGGGGCGTATAGTCTTCCTGGGGTATACATCCCGCTGAAACCTTTGAATACAAAAGATAATCAAGCTACACACCCAACAAAACTAATGGCCATACAGAGGTTGTCAATAGGATGATCGTACACATTATGTGCATGTACAACTCGAAGAATCCATGCGTATGGGATGAAAGTCTCCCCTATGTCCAACACATCTACGATAGAGCTCTCCACAACTCAACAAGCAACAACCCCTTTCAGGTAGGGCTGGGATTTAAGCAGTTATGTGCCATTAGTGTGGCCATACCATTTGCAACCACTTAGGTAGATTTAGATCACGTTCAGTCTGAAGCTGAAAGTGCTAACAACTTTATTGAGCGCATTCAACACATTTTCCAACATGTCCATGATATATTGGACAGAGCCAATGCTAAGTACGAGAAACACCATGATCAAAATCGAGTGTCGCACAACTTCCAAGTGGGCAACAAAGTTTGGGTACATTTGTAGAAGGAGTGCCTCGCTAGACCCCACGGTAAGCTTCACCCGCTCCGATATGGGCCATACACCATCACCAAGCTCGTTGGTGACAATGCCTTCGAGCTCAGCATCCCAACGTTCCTTGGTATGCACCCAATGTTCAATGTAGATTACCTTTGATCATACTTTCCACCATTGTTGGACACATATGACATTGCAGAACAACTCATAGAAATAGAGCTCAACCCAGACTGCGTGGAACAGGCCACAACTAATTAGATCACGGACACACAGATCAATAACACTCACCAACAGAGGATACAATTATATTGATTTTTCAAAGTGATGGAGATGAGATTTTGGGGTGAACCAAAATCCCATCTCTTGAATAAATCGTTCTTGAGGCTTGTGGGTTATGGGCCTACGAAGCCTATTGGAGATGCTTCTCAATCTCTTCTTCTTCCTCCCATTCATAAGACTGCTGAGGCACCATTGTTGCGCTTCTTTATCATGCAGCTCTTGTAAACAAGAGCATCTTCTTTAATGCCCCCCTTAATCATCTTGTTATGAATATTCGTATACCTCTTCTTCATTCTCCTCACATTTTCGTACAGTTGGGTCTCAGTCTCTTCAGCAGCAACAGTTTCAGGCTGCGTTTCACCAATGCCAACAAATTGAAGCCCATCACCAGCAAAAACAACAGAACCATGGGAATAGAGTTTACCAGGTTTCTTCTCATCCACTCCAGCGTGAGGAAAATAGGCAAAACCACCATTCTTACAACCACCATGTACACAACAATTGAGTTGGAGTTCAGATTCCCCACGACCGCCGTCTCTGTCTTTTTCGCCACCTTCCAAGCGGAAAATATCTCCCCCACGAATAATTAGCAAGCAGTTGTAGTCACCGCCTGTAAATGTCAATGTGAGTGGCGTGCCGAGGGATTGATAGACGTTTGAAGATTATGGAAAATGAAAACAATTTAAACAAAAAGATACACAGACATAAATCCACATAAGATGCATTTCTACTATATACAAGCTCGATTACAATTTAAGAAATCTCAACCTTAATCCAGAATTCTTCCGCAACTACATTGTATCCTCTTCCTTCCACTCTCTCACACGCACAGGTTTTTTTTTCCCTGTTTCTTGATTCACTAATGAATTCTTAATATCTTGTTATACATGCATTTAGTTTTAACTGAATTTTTAACTGAAATTTATTTACTAATTGAATTTTGTTCACGGTTGGCCTGGTTTTCCACGTGTCTTCTTTCTCTAATTTTTTTTCCACTAAGGTGCTCGGATGCTCCTGCATCACAAAGCAGGCCAACTCCTTCAATAGGGAAAGTGGTTAACTAGGGACTAGGTTCAACAGAAATTTCCTCACCTCATGGAGGCTCCACACACACTGGGGACCATTTCTTCCTAAGGGGGGAGGAATGATCCAGGTGTATATTGGTGTCCACCTGCCTATTCCACCTAGACCCCCTAGTCAGTTTCATCGATTTCCTTGTTCATTTCAGCATTTACTATTTTTAGCAGTTTTTCGGGTCCTGAACTTCTAGAGCCGTTTTGACCCCCTAAATGACCTTTTTTGTGGTCCACGACAGGACTGTAGCCACAAGAAAGGGCTTGTGGAAAAACTTGTATTACTTAGTGAGACCTTTCCAACAAGGTATCATATGCACCAAACAGAGATAATATATCCAAGTTACGACCTCGGGAATTTGGCTAACGAACTAACCCCAATGTGGCCCACAAACTCTTGGTGTTACATCTCCTAGGGTTAGGGTTTTGGTTGTTTAGGGTTTTATCATGTTCTTAAATAATAAATAGGCCCTTGAACCTCATTGTAACATAGTTCATAGGTACGCAGCCACCACATCTCTTCTCAGAGATAAGTTACCATCGCTTGAGCTATCTTATTTCCATTCTATTTATAAGCATAGTTCAATATTTTTCTATTAATGAAATGAAGTGTTTTTCTGCTGCATCTATGTGTTTATGACTATATCTGTAAGTTGTTGCGTTCTTGTTTAAGTACGGATCAAGAGAAAATTCAATTAGAGGGCCAACATTATAGAATAATATTTGTTTCATCAATCTCAAATCATCATAGGTTTCATGGGAAGCCTAATATTGGGATAGTCACAAATAATATGGGTGAATTTAGTGCTTTGCTTTCATTACTCAAAATTGCAATTTCAATGGGTACGCAAAAGCTACAATGTTTTGGGGACTCTGCCTTGGTCATTAATTGGATGGAAGGATGTACTTAGGTTATATGCTTGGGACTTGAAGCAATTGCAAATCAAATTAAGGGGATAATCACATTATTCCAAGATATATCTTTTTTAGCATGTTGATATAAAATACAACCTCGCAATAGAGGTTCTTTCGAAATCAACTTTTAATCTCCCTTCAAATTAGTTTATTTTGGAATAATTTAAGGGGATACGATTGTTGCTTATGATCATAGCTCTTACATCTAATATGCTATAAGATATAGTCTTTAGTGAAAGAAGTTTTTTGATACTATGAAGTTGAGTAGTTGAACATTGTTGGGAAATATATGAATAACTCAATTATGTGGAAGCAATATTTTGGAAAGGAGAGAGGATTTTATGATCCTCATCATGGACTTCCACCTTTGGAATGTACTTTCAATTTTATTTGAGATAGAAAGTATTATTTGTTGCCAACCGCCACACACATAATCATTAGTCTTTGAAATTTTACTTTGTTTCTTTTGAGATCTTATATATATATATATATATAAAATCATTAGCATTTGAAATTTTACTCTATTTGTTTTGAGCTCATATCTATCTATCTATATTGAAATTTACTTTGTTTCTTTTGAGGTCTTTTATAGGTGATTTTGGAGAGAAAATAGTTGAATGATTGAATTACAACAAACTATACATCATAATCTCTTTATGGGAGTTCATTTTGATTATTTTTGTTTCTTATACACCCATCTTTATATAGATTTTTCTTGACTAGATCAAATAAATTAAAATTATATAT
>APFE030336452.1:111407-126479 GCA_000404065.3 Pinus taeda
GTCTTGAGGATGAACCACATTGGTTGGTTCGAAATGTCGACCAAATCCTAACGATGTGATTAATCCGAAAGACTAATATCTACATTATGAATCAAAAAAGTCTTAGATCTAACATTAATTGATCTAGTTAAAAAATATCTCCCCGCTATCAAACAACTTTGGTTCTGGTCGCATTGGCTTTATATGCCTCTGTCATAGAAAGCATTTGTATTCTAGTATTGTGGGTTTCTCCATTTGCGGGTTCAATATCTTAGCACTATTATGCCTGGGATCAGTGGGATTATAATCCCTCAAGAATTGTGGAATTTGTTGGAATCTTAGTGGTGTTACTTTGTCCATGGATTTGTGAAGCTATTTATTTGTTTCAATTTTTCCTTGGGTGGAAATTTAAACTAGGTTGGTAGCCCTACATGTTTGTTACTTCTATGGACTACAAGGAATTATAATAAATTGTAAGAGTTCTTCAAACTCACAAAGAATATGTTCATTGAAATAGGACTTACCTCTTCTTGCTAACCACAAAGGCCTATGAGAAAAAACATCAATGCACCTCCCAAATTTCCTCAATTATGAGTATACTGGTTTAACAATAACAATAAATTGTCATTGAGGAAGATGAGTGTAATATATTGAGAAACATGGTTATAAACTTGAGAAAAGGAACCTAATTATGGGTCTCTAATCAAAGAATGTCAATCCATTATGTTTAGGGGGATTTTAAGGAGGACTCAATGCAATCAATTAGTTGATAGAGGAAATTGAGCTTGGAAATTAGGACTCCTTCCTATCCAATGTTGGATTGAAATAAGCTAACTATAGTCGTATTTTCTATTAAGTTTTAATGCTTTTAAATGCTATTAGAATATTAGGTGTTCACTTTAGAATATACAGTGGTAAGAAGTTATATGTTGTTTTGATAGAAGACATACATAAGCTCTACCATTTGCATATAAGAAGTTGTCTATTTTGTTTAGAAATTATAAACATCAATAATATGTGTTTTGTTGTTTATTCTAGGTATAACTTTTATATACAATACAAGTGTCCTAGTTTTAGTTGAAATGAGAGAGAGAGAGAGAGTACGATGGAGAGGGTTTAAGTTTTAAGTTCCCTAAGAAATTTATCACTTCCAATTTCAAAACCAGGCAGTGATCAAGCACATTTATGTGCACCTTACTACATTGAATTAATAATACATAAGAAGGTAACTCATTTTAGTAGTAGTGATTTTAACATTTTGAATAGTGATGGAAACCTACTTCTTGTAGTTCATAGATAATCATTTGCCCTTAGATGCAAATAGATATTGAGAGATAAAGTGGGGAATATCTCTATTATCATGAGACCCTCAGAGACTGAACATCATTAGTGGCCTTTGAAGGAGATTTTTCCCTTGAATTTGGATGTGCCATTGTAATTTAATCTCTATGTGAACATTACCAACAGAGGGGCTTTCAGCTAAGGCTATGTGTAAATAGATCAAGAAGGAAACTCCCAACAAGAAAAGGAAGGAGCCCATGCTCTTTCCATAACAAATATGTTTTATGTGTTTGCACCTATACC
The DNA here is from genome assembly GCA_000404065.3 of Pinus taeda. Lineage (NCBI taxonomy): Eukaryota > Viridiplantae > Streptophyta > Pinopsida > Pinales > Pinaceae > Pinus > Pinus taeda. The sequence continues at coordinate 112,971 of APFE030336452.1, forward strand.
TGTAACTGAAGATATCCATGACTACACGCCAAGTGTTTGATGAGTTGTTTACTCGATTGTTTGTAGGAATGCATGCAATAAGTGTGAGGATACATGAAATTGGCTCTAAATTTATCGAAGGGGGCAGACTCAAGCCTAGTGTTTGTCAAAATGCTTGCATTCCAATTGTTTGAACCTGATAGACTTGCTAAACAAGTGTTTGGTGAATCTCATGTTATAAAAACCTGATTTAATTTTATCAATAAGTCTCTCATTTGGAAAACCTTACTCTTATGGGTGAATAATTTTGCGTAGGAGTAGATATCAAGTGCAAATTGGAGTTTTAATACAAATTCACGTGAATTAGAATTACCTTCTCTTTTAGGGTAAATAAATAGAGAACCAATCTCTATTGTTTGAATACAAAATATGAAATATTCAACCATTGTTTTGATTTTATGATTATTTGGAACAATGGGCCTCAAGGTATATTCATCTTCAAAGCCTATTTCTTTTAAGAATGAAATCAAAGGAAAATTTTGCAATTGTTGCTTGAATCATTTGCCTAACATGTATATTGTGGAGAAATTAAAGAAGCTTCCAATAGTAAAGTTAAGCACGAGATAGTTTTCTTCCACTTTTTACATTGTAAATCCAAGGAAATAATATTCCAATTTAGTGGTGCTTGCATTCTATGTCAGATTTGTAATATTGGCTCTATTCAAACTAGACAAAGGATTTTGAGGTATTTATTGTTTCCAAAAGTTTTCTTATTTTCCAATTTCATAGTGTTGTTGATTATCATAAATTTTTTGAGGGCCCATGGCACTGGGGAAGAGCCAGGCTTTTGGTCACCCCATGATTCCTGGAATTTAATCCATCCCATATATGCATCACCAAAATTATTGTTTGGGTATGCCTCCTAAATCTATCAATATACTTTAGTCACTTAATAGTTTTGGAAGTCATTAGGAATACCTTGGGTAGATATTCAAAAACAAATATAAAACAAATTAAGCTTGGTCCTATGACATATGCATGCATATGTGTAGAGATCAACATTAATAAGGGATTATTAGATACAATGATACTTAAAAGGAAAGGCTCCGAATGGACTCAAGAATTATATCATAAAAATTCAACTTTCTGTTGTTATATTCATCAACAATAATGTCATTTGTAAGATTAATGTCCTCAAGCATGAGATCATCCTGCAATGAAAAAAGGACATAAACCAAAACCTATATGATGGCAATTCTAAGCAACATATATCAAATTATAAAGAGGAGCAAGATGTCAAATATTAACAAACTACAATTTTAGAGAGAGATATAAATGTATACCTACAAGTATAGGTTGATAAATCAACACCCTCTACAATGAATAAAGAAGAGACCAAAATACTTGAATTGTGGTAATTGCAAATAAAGCCACATTAGCGAGAATGTATAAACTTCACAAATCTAACAACTCCAATTCTGATAAAGAGTTGGCATGGCATAGAAATCCTAAACATTCAAATTTTCATACAAATCCTATTTATTTGATTTCTAATTAACATTAGTCACCATGAAACCTTTTCCAAAGGGGTGCCATGAGTTTAAAAAGGAAAGAAAAAAGGCAAGACCAAGGGCTATTTTTTACCAAAACGAAGATGAAATATACATTAAGATGTAACATTAACTTTTTCAATGCAAAATGCACATGTGACATGTAATTTCCAATCAATTTAGAAATAGAAATCACAACAATTTCTTTAGGAAAATGAAGAAGAAGAAGATATATGTTCATTTAAAATTATTCACTCTAAGTCATATGCTAATGCCTTTCTATTTCATTTATTTTATTAGAAAAATATTAATATTTGTGTATATCATATTTTCATATACTCACTTTTAAAATAGTTATATTTATTTTGTTTTATAGTCGATTATTGGGTTGAGAGGTGCTCAATAGCCATATGGGGGAGATGTTGATGTTATCATGTATTGCTATTTCGTAGGGAAAAAATTGTATTTTAATTCATATAAATTATTGAAAATTACATTCTTCATATATACATCCTGTGTGTATCCATGCATAAGAAAAAACCCAAAAAAAAACCATTGTGAGAGCTCATGAGTAGAAAGAGCTTCCGTGACTCAGTGCCCATATACATTTTATACAACACTATTGTGTTGGGAACCATAAAATCAAAAAACATGTAGAAAAATAATTGGGCATTATAGAAGAGAGGTTGTTGGTACTAGGCTAGCCCTCAGTATAGACTCACTTACTAGTGCAACAAAGTTACTCAATTCCAGAGCATCAACTTGTCAACTTACAAGACTTGAACCCTGGTGGGGAGGATAACAACTATTTTTCCCAACCACTTAAGCTAAAATCAATTGACTATAGTAATGTAATGTTACATTAAAAAGTAATAAAATAATACTTATATTAACAAATTAAAAAATATTAATAACAAAAAAATATCAATGTCAACCATTAATAAAATACTTCAATTTCCACCTTAATTTTACATCAAAATTTATATAGAGAGATAAAGTAATTGAAAATAAGAAAAAAGAAATTACATTTTACTGCGAGGAAGATATGTAATTCCTTCACTACTTAATATAGAGTTAAGTAAATGATATGTAATAATAATATTATTAATCAAACATGATGTGTAATTCTTTCTATGTTAAATTAACATGTAATATTAAAAAAAAATAAATTATTTTACTATCACTTATAAATAACATAATTTTTCCTAGATGCGAGTGTCAAACAAGTGGCAATGGACAACACCCTCGCCATCAATGTTACACCCACTCTCTGACCTTGATATCCCCACTCGATGACGTTCATAGCCAGGTTACCTTGCAACCTCATTAACCTTCGTACCCATGCATGTGCAGAATGTGCCAAGGTGGTGGCCTTTTAGCCTCCAAGAATTTAATTTATGTATTGGTGTAGCACACCCATTGTACTCATCTCCTCATCTAATTGCCATAGGTCTGGTTATAAGTTCTAGTATAGGGATCAAATGAATGTTCAGAATATCTCTCTAGAAGAATAATTGCACTCCACTCCTATGTAGTGCTTCCACAGTTTACATTCACTGCTATCACACTCTAATGGTCCATGAAAAGGGACGTCCTCATTGCGGGGTTAGAGGTAGAGGCAAACTGCAGCTTCCACCATGTAATGGCTTGGGATTTGACCAAATTGATGCAAGTATCCCTCATTACTACTAATGCATGGTGTTATATTTGGAAACTTTCGCACTTCACAAAGTGGGGGACCATGCATGGGCTTTGCGCAATGTGCTTAAAATTCATCTTCGTGATCATGAGGAGTTCTCCTTGGTGCTCAAGGGTCATCTCCTCGACTTGGAGTTCTACTTGGGTCATGCTAAGGTGACGATGAAAGACATGGCCAGAGCCTTGGGCCTCCAACTGCACTCTCCTACCACCTTTGCTACTGTCTCCTCATCTGAGAGTTCAACTGTCACTTTGGAGCACGATACCAAAATTCTTGTTCAATCTAGTGGTAGCGGTCATTCTCTTGGCATAGGGCATTATCAATATCTCAGCACGTATCTTCCTTCAACTCAAGACATTCCCTCCATGTCAGTGATCCCATTCAACAACTTGGGCGCAAGTGTTATCCCCAAGTCAACTGTTCATCCTCAACTGGAAGTTGACGATTACTACGACCCAACGTTGATTCTAGAAGAGCTTCCTGGGCAACATGTGGAGTAGTAAATTGACTCGAACAGGTTCTCTAAAACCACTTAGCCATCTATGCTCTCATACCTATGTTATTTTCTTTACCCGCCTCTCTATACTCAAACTGTGGGAATGATGGCTTCAACTTCTATCAACTTCAAGTCATTTTCCTCTTTCAGCAAAGCACCTGGTTCTTTGGCTCAAGCTAGTTTTTTGGGAATTTTTTGGGTTCTTTTTTTATCTCACATCTTCCAGGCTTTCATGATACAACTAAATGTTGCAGTTTTATAGCTCAATTGCCATTATGATGTACCCTATTGTAAATTTCATGTAATATAAAGTTTGTTTACTTAATTTTTTTTTTATTACTATCACTTATAAATAACATAAATTTATATCAACTATGCGTAGAGAAAAATAAAATAATCTATATAGAATTCATATATAATATTTAAAAATATACATGTGGGATAAGCATGTCGAGTAAAAAAATTAATATTATTTCATTCGAACTATAATATGGCATTGACGTGTAACATTTTAAAAAGTATTAATAACAAATACTTTTATATATATAGAGAGATAGATGTTACATTTAAAAAATATATATATTAATAAAAAATATTTTTTTACATTATAGGAAACAAGTGAAAATTGTTGAAATGTGGCAACAAGAATATTCCAATTTTAATTTGTCCTTGAATTAAAATTTGAATCTAGTCTCCCGAGCTGTTTGAAAATATTAATTAATTCATCTTGAGTTAATTATTTGGAGAAATTCAAACATGAAGCCTTTGTGAAGTGATGCAACAACTATCCCTTTGATTGAGGAAGTTATCCCTTAATTAAGGAGATAAGGGCGAGTTGTATTTGAGTTGTGATTAGTGAGCTCAGTTAACTGAGTTAAGTTAGCTCCAAATAGTTTGAGGAACTAATTGTGAGTTCAGTCAGTTAATGCATGCATGCATGAAACTAGTGTACTCCAGATAACTGAATATTCTCTCATAAATAACTCATGCATGTCAGTTAAGACAAAGACCTAGTTGAGATTAAAGGCAGGGACAATGTACTATCAGTTGCTAGAATTTTCTTATAAGAAAATCTCTTGCATGCAGAAGGAATTCATTCCTTGAGATTTGCATAGATTTACAATGTGTTGGAGCAGTGTGTGATATCAATGTCACACAAGGTTATAGCAGGAACAACCAGGGAAAACAACGCAAGGAAATAGGAGGCTTGGAGGGTAGAGAGAAAGGCATATGAGTTGTCTAGTCTGTTTATGAGCAGTAAGAGGGATTGTACTGAGAGCTAGATAGTTGTGAGAGCTAAAGCTTTGTGTAATCCTAAGATATTTCCACTTGTATGATAATACAGATAGCAGGGTTTTTCGCTGAGGCTTTCCCCATAGTATTCTTCTGTGTTTCATGTGCGATTGATTCTTCTTCTCTGTTATATGTGTTCTGTTTGATCTTGCTTAAATCGATTAAGCTTCCGCAAGTTTGATTGTAGAAGTAGATTAAGTATTTTTCTTTAGTACATTGCATAATCAGATTAATCTACAGTGATAATTTATACATGGTATCAGATCAAAGGTGATCAGCGCTGTGAATAACATACTTAGAAGGGAACAAATTCAAAGTTTTAAGTTCTTGATTGCAGGTACACAATCAAATTCTTATCACACCTCTAAGTTTCCCAATGGCGTTCAATGGCTTGAGACTCAAGTATGCATTGGATGACAGATCAAATTACATAGCATCGAAGGATCACATGGAAACGGTATTAGAAGACAATGGTTTGAAGGATTTCATTGATCAAGAAATCCCTAAGCAAGCAACAGCTAATGCCCAACAATTGGCAGAATGGAAGAAGTGTGTGGCGAAGGTGAGGAGGATTCTTCTCGAGGGAGATTGAGACCATATTGTCTCGAGTCTCCATGGGAAGGAGACTTCATTATCAATGTGGAAGACATTGAAGGACCTATATCAGAACAGTAGCGACCAGAGGAAACTGGCGCTCAAGGACAAGCTTCGAAAAATCAAGTGTGAAAAGGGCGACACTATTTCTTCATATTTGAACAAGCTCATCACCTATAGAGATGAGCTTGGAAGTGTGGGAATAACAACAGTCGATGATGATATGGTGAGTCTTGCTCTCCTTGGTATTCTTAAGAGTTTGCATAGCTACCAGGACTCAGTGAATGGAAGAGAGAAATTGTCAGATTGGGAACAACTATGGCCAGATCTGATGCAAGAGGAGATCAGGAGGAGCACCAGAGATGGTTCTTCATTTAAGCGTGATGATGAAGAAAATCTAGCCTTAGCAAGTAAGGCGAGGAAAGGGAAAGGGAAGGCTTCCCTTTCCAAATTGAGTTCTTCTCATGGTGGGAAGAAGATTGACAAATCTAAAGTGAGATGATGTAATTGTCATGAGGTGGGTTATTATGCAACTAATTGTCCATTGAAGAAATCCAAGAAGGGATCCTCCAAAGGATCATAAGGTGAGGCACTGGCCTCTCAGTTCAAATTGGATTTTACCCTCATTGCATGTATGGTTTCATCGATGGTCGGTTGTGTTTGGTATATGGACAATGGAGCCTCATTCCACATGACCGATGATAAGATCTTATTCAGTACCTTGGAAGAGAAAGACCTCAAGATGCGCATAGAGATGGGCGATGATGGAAAGTATCGTGTATAAGGTGAAGGTACAATTGTGTTTCAGAGGGAGCACAGAGCTCCTCTCACCCTGATTGATGTAAATTATGTTCCTAGACTGAAGAATAACTTGGTATCGGTCACGATGTTGAAAGACAAAGGCTACGATGTTGTCTTTAGTAAAGGAAAGGTGTTCCTAAGACACATAGCCACGGGTCAGACCAAGAGGATTGGGATTTGAGTGATGAATCTCTACAAGCTGGAGGTAGATGAATGTGTTTCATTGAGTTTGAAAGAAGAATTGGTGCAAAGCCAAGACATTGGCGAGTTATGGCATAGGTGGTTGGGCCATTTGCATCATGGGGCCTTGAAGATAATGCAACAGATTTCTATCGGACTTCCCAAAAGTAAACTTGAGCAAGTGAGAACATGCAAAGGTTGTACCTTGGGAAAGTACGCCAAGTCTTCCTTTCATGATCATGACAGTCGAGCTGAAGCAATTATGGAGCGAGTTCATACTGATGTGTGTGGACCATTCTCGACAGCATCTACCTCGAAACAAAGGTATTATGTGATTTTCATTGATGATTTTTCTTATAAATGTTGGATCTATTTCATGCAGAAGAAGGATCAAACCTTCTCAAAGTTTTGTGAGTTCAAAGATTTGGTTGAGAAAGAATCAGGGAAGAAGATCAAGGCCTTGAGAAGCGACAATGGTGGAGAGTATGTCTCCCAAGAGTTTAAGGACTTCTATGCAGCGGAAGGAATTAAACGGGAGTTAACGACACCTCATAACCCACAACAGAATGGGGTGGCTGAGAGGAAGAACATAACAATTATGGGGGAAGCTCGGGCGATGCTGCATGACCAAGGCCTACCACTTCATTTTTGGGTTGAGGCATGCAACACAACGATCTATTTGCAGAATAGAAGCCCACATCGCATACTTGGGATGAAGACACTAGAGAAAAATTTCTCCGGGAAGAGACCAGATGTGGGTCACTTTAGGATCTTTGGCTCATCGGTATATTTCCATGTGACCAAGGATGCCCTGAAGAAGCTTGAGCAAACAACTGAGTTGGGGATACTTGTGGGGTACACTGATACACCCCACAACTATCGGCAGTACTTGCCTACCAGTCGAAGGACAGTGGTTCGAAGAGATCTTAATTTTGATGAGTAGAAGGCCATGAAAGTTTCCCTTGAAAGGAGCTCCAACTATAGGCTGTGGAGGAACTTTTGGTTCCTAAGAAGGAGGAGCCTCAGATTGATGCGGAGCAGCCACATGCAGAGGTTCCAGGAGTGAAGACATCCACTCAAGCAGAATCTCCTAGAGATGGGCGGAAGTGCATGAGAGAAGCTGACATATTGTTGTCAGATGCGAGAGAGAATGTGGGAGAACCATCTTCTCAGTGCAGACAAAGGAGGTCACGTGATAGGTACACTGTATACATGGCCCTTGTTGGGGAATGTGTTGAGACCGAGCCATCTTCCTTTGAGGAAGCAGTGCAACAACTGATTTGGGATAATGCTATGGTGGAGGAGTATGACTCCATAGTTCGAAACAACGTTTGGGATGTGGTTCCAAGACCGAAGAACAAGTTAGTTGTGAGTTCCTGTTGGCTTTACAAGGTAAAGCAAGCTGCTGATGGTAGTGTGGAGAAACATAAGGCAAGATTTATTGCCTGTGGTTTCTCACAGGTCGAGGGGATCGACTATGATGAGACTTTTTCTCTTGTAGCAAGGTACTCATTTATCAGATCGATGTTGGCACTATCAACACAGATGGGTTGGAAGATCCATAAGATGGAAGTGAAGACTGTGTTCCTCAATGGCAAGATTGAGGAAGAGCTGTACATAGAGTAGCCGAAAGGTTTTGAGACCTTCGATCGTGAGTCGCATGTGTGCCAACTCAAGAGAGATTTATACAGGCTGAAGTAAGCACCTCGTGCTTGGTACACCAGGATCGAAAACTACTTCACCGGGTTGGGCTTCACAAAGATTGAAGCGGATGCGAACCTGTACCACATCATGGTAGAAGGTAAGCAGTTGATCATTGTTCTTTACGTTGATGATCTGATATTGACAGGTGATAATCAGTTGATCATCTCTTGTAAGGAGGACCTTGCAAGAGAGTTCGAGATGAAAGACATGGGTCTCATGCACTACTTTCTAGGCATGGAAGTGTGGCAGAAGGATGGGGAGTTGTTTGTGTCTCAAGGAAAGTATGCCAATGAGATACTCAGGAGATTCCACATGGAGAAGTGCAAGCCCATGTAGAATCCTCTAGTAGGTAACTGGAGGAAGGAGGATGCTACTTCAGGAGAAGTAGTAGAGGCTATTGTGTATCGACAACTTGTGGGTTCACTAATGTACTTAGTGAACACATGACCAGATTTGTGCTATGCGGTGAACCAGCTGAGTCAAGCTATGGTTCAACCTACCAAGCTGTTTTGGAAGGCCGCTAAGCACGTTGTGAGATACCTCAGAGGCACATCTCAGTATGGATTATGGTACAAACGGATAGAGGGAGTGAAGCTACAGGGCTTCATAGATGCAAATTTGGCAGGGAGTCCATCAGATCGGAAGAGCACATTAGGAGGAATTTTCAACCTTGGGTCAGCTACAGTTTCTTGGCACAGTAGGAAATAGAGGTCAATTTCACTCAGCTCAGCAGAGGATGAATACATGGCTGCAAGTCAGGCAACATGTGAGGCCATTTGGATGCGGAAAATTCTAGTTGGTTTGTTTGATCAGAGGATGGATCCAACTGTGATCTATTGTGATAATCAGAGTTGTATCAAATACTCTGAGAATCCAGTATTTCATGACAGGTCCAAGCACATCGACATTCTGTATCATCATCTTAGAGACTGTGTGGCGAGGAGGATCATGTTGTTGCAGTATGTTTCAACCAAGGAGAAAGATGCTGACACTTTGACTAAGGCATTGTCAAAGTGTAAATTCGAGTTCCATAGAGACAGGATTGAGGTGGCAGATAATCCCTTTCTTGTTGAGAGGCAATGTTGAAATGTGGCAACAAGAATATTCCAATTTTAATTTGTCCTTGAATTAAAATTGAGAATTAAAATTTGAATTTAGTCTCACCAACAGTTTGAAAAATAAATAATTAATTCATCTTGAGTTAATTAGTTGGAGAAATTCAAACATGAAGTATTTGTGAAGTCATGAAACAATTATCCCTTTGATTGAGGAAGTTATCCCTTAATTAAGGAGATAAGGATGAGTTGTATTTGAGTTGTAATTAGTTAGCTCAATTAACTGAGTTAAGTCCAGTTAAATTAGTTCCAAATAGTTTGAGGAGCTAATTGTGAGTTCAATCAGTTAATGCATGCATGCATGAAACTAGTGTACTCCAGATAACTGAATATTCTCTCATAAATAACTCATGCATGTCAGTTCAGACAAAGACCTAGTTGAGATTAAAGGCAGGGACAGTGTCCTATCAGTTGCTAGAATTTTCCTATAAGAAAATCTCTTGCATGCAGAAGGAATTCATTCCTTGAGATTTGCGCAGTTTTACAGTGTGTTGGAGCAGTGTGTGAGATCAGTGTCACACAAGGTTACAACAGGAATAGCCAGGGAAAACAATGCAAGGAAATAGGAGGCTTGGAGGGCAGAGAGAAAGGCATATGAGTTGTCTAGTCTGTCTATGAGCAGTAAGAGGGATTGTACTAAGAGCTGGATAGCTGTGAGAGCTAAAGCTTTGTGTAATCCTGAGATATTTCCACTTGTATGATAATACAGATAGTGGGGTTTTTAGCTGAGGCTTTCCATAGAGTATTCTTCTTTGTTTCATGTGTGATTGATTCTTCTTCTCTGTTATATGTGTTTTGTTTGATCTTGCTCAAATCGATTAAGCTTCCGTAAGTTTGATTGTAGAAGTAGATTAAGTATTTTTCTTTATTACATTGCATAATCAGATTAATCTACAGTGAGAATTTCTACAAAAATTAATCATTTTTTATAGTTAAAACAATTTATTTGTGTGCTGTTGAAAACCAACACATATCCATATTAACCCAAGATCTACAAAGAGTCTAGAAGAGTCCAATCTCTTGTGGTGCAAAAATTTTCTCAAGTCTTACACTCAAATAGAGGTTCACATCTCAAAATATTTGGTCCCTCTTTGTAGATCTGAAATTAAGATAAATCTATACTAGTTATTAATTTCTCAGATTTTATGCTTATGTGATTCATGATATATTGCTCAAATTTTCGGGAGAAATCAAATAGAGAACAAAGGGTCTACGTGTTTCGAACGTAGATCTATGTGAGGAGCAAGATCAAATGACCAATAATATATAAATCTCAGAGATGCAAAGGTAAACTCCCAATGGTCAAAGAATAAAAATTAAAAGATTTATAAAAAGGAAAATTAAGGGACAAAAATCAAATTAGTTAATTTTGAATTTTATTTTAGTTTAGTTTATTTTGGATTTTAATTATAAAAAGTTGATAGATTCTAACCATTTATAATAATAATTTGATTAACAATTTTTATATTTGATTATAATATGTTTATTATTATTTTTTAAGATACATCTATATTATCAATTAGAATTATATTAATTTAATGGATGAGTGTTAAAAAAAAGCCATGATATTATTAATAAATACAACTATATTATCACTTAGAATTATATTAATTTAATTAAGGATTGTTACAAAAACAATGCTCTAAAACAAAACTTAAATCAACCAAGAAAGAAGAAGGAAACTAAGGGGGTAAGAACAAAGATAAGTTTCTTTCTTCTTTCTCGGTTGATTTACATTTTGTTTTAGGGTATTGTTTTTTAAGCAATCCTTAATTAAATTAATATAATTCTTATTTTTTTTAAACAATCCTTAATTAAATTAATATAATTCTAATTTGTAAATAGTGTTTTATTAATAATATCATGTTTAATTTTATTTATTTATTTTTGTTTTAACAATCATCATTAAATTATATAATTCTACCTGGTAATATTTTGTATTTAAAAATAATGTAAATAATTATAATAAATATAATTGTTAATAACAAGTATATTATAAATGGTTGAATTATCCATTTTTATAATTAAAATTCAAATAAATTAATTAAAATAAAATTCAAAATTAACTAATTTGATTTTTGTTCCTTAACGTTCTTTTTTATAAATCTTTTTATTTTTATTCTTTAACCGTTGGGAATGTTCTTTTTTATAATTCTTTTAATTTTTATTCTTTGACCGTTGAGAATTTATCGTTGCATATTTATATATTATTCGTCAGTTGATCTTTCTCCTCATCTTAATCATTCTTCTTTATTCTGTGTGTAATTTCTCCAAAAAAATCTAAACCATTCTTAATTTTATTAAAAATATATTAAATGAGGATGCATATTATAATTGGACTATTTTTATATTAATGGTAATTTCACATTCATATAATTGGCTACTTATTTTAATATAAAATTTTAATTAAAAATATGGTAAATAATAAATATTTTACATTTGAAAATGACCACTGGTAATTTAATTTCGTTCGCTAAGAGTTTGAAAATATATTCTATTACCTTCCATCTATGGATAGCGACTAAAATTAAATATATTTTAACCGCTACTATATTCTAGTTGGATAAGCTAGAATTATGACACTAAGACCATGCTTTCTTTTCCAACGTGTATAAAAAATAGTGTACATTTACATCTCTTTGTTTTTTTTCGTTTCAAATTGGTCATTTTGCAATTGATATGAAAAAAACGCTCATCAAAATATATTAATTTTTTTCCTACTAAGTATTATTTTAATTGATTTTAATATTAAGTTTTTAAATAATTATTATGTAATAGTTAATATGTGTGGCTTAAATAATTTTTAATTTAATAAAAAATAAAAAATAAATTTTTTTTATTAAAATTAAACAATAATCAAATATTGTAGTGTTGATACCATCATAAAACTTAAGAAATATGATTAACTCATATTGTTTTATTAATATATATACACTTTAATATCTGTGTTTATTTTCTATTATTTTGTTTTATTTTATTAATATATTTATTTTTTATAATTATTTATTAAAATATGTTTTATAAATTCATTTAAATTGAAAAAAAAGAGAACATTTATAATTCTTGACAATGAATAAATAAAAAACGATTAAAAACTTTAAGAAACACAAATTAGTACTAATAGAAATAAGTTATAAATAGTCCATAATAAGACCTCAATCAATCATCTTACAAATAAATAAATTTAAATAATAATAAAAAATAACAAAAAATGAATTAGTAATGTTAAATTATGGATAAATGGCAGAATTTTTTGGTCAAAGACAAACTAATATGCAGTCAAAACAAAGTTGAATGCCTAATACCATGCAGGTATAATAATATGTTCATAAGTTTATTTAGTTATTTTGGAATATGATTTTTAGAATTTTAATTTGGCTATTAATAATTATTCAATGAATGAGTAATTTGGCTATTTTAGTTTGTCATCGAGAGCAATTGAGAGCACCGAGAGCACCGTGCAGGCATCCAACCAGAGGATTGCACCGCCCTGACAGCCAACCAGAGGCTCTGACTGCGCCTGCGTCTGCATGAATCCTCGTTCGATGACTCAATCGACGTAAGGCTTCATATCTTATCGCCACGTCCCTGAATTTCCACCTGTCTAGCGCTTGTGCTGCATGCTCGCATGTAGTTTGACATGCTGCCTCTTGTCTTGGGACGTTGCTGCTCCTCCCGGCATAGCTCTCCTTCTTCAGTTGCTCCACCCTTCTCGAATCAGGTTTTGCATTTCTCTCCCTCCTATTGGGTTGTGTTATATTCTTTCCACATAGTTAACGGGGGGTTTGAGGTGTACCTGTAACCCCACTTTATGGGGTCCGGGGCAGCGCCCTGGAAAATTTTGGTTTTGGACCCTATGTTAGGTTGGGCAGACCCACCTATGGTTTTGTGCATGATTTTTGTAAAAATTTTGATTTTGGACCCTATGTTAGGTTGGGTGGACCCACCTATGGTTTTGTGCATGGTTTTCGCACATGTTTTTGGACGCGATGGTTTTCGGTCCATGGTTTAGGACGCGATGGTTTTCGGTCCATGGTATTGGATGCTTCGGCATGTATAAATATTTATTGTAACATTGAAAGGAACATAATGAAAAAT
>APFE030336454.1:0-12626 GCA_000404065.3 Pinus taeda
TGCAAGTGAATTGCAAGGTCACCTATGTTAACTGCGAATGAGGGTCTAGAATCCTCAAATTGTGTGAAGAAGGTTGCCCTATTTTTCTTTCAACCAAGCTTATGCTTAGAGGTAAATTTTAGAGATGCACTTCTAGTCCTATAATGAAAGTGCAAGATATGAATGATTGCTTCAATGGGATTATTAAATATGTTAAATGCTCCAACACTTGAAATTAAGATGCTTGCAATGGTATTCAAGACAAGATGACAAGAGCAATTAATAGAGCACTTAGAGAACAATTTAGAAATTATACCAATGAAACAAGATTAACAATCATCAACCAATCAAGATGCTTATTAGAGTCAATTAGATCTCATTTAACTTCTCTTATGCAATTTAGGAACAAGAGCAACTTATAGCACAATATGAACAATATCTTCTTATCACTTAGATTATGAACCAATTGCAATTTCCTCTTGAGCACAAATGTGACCAAAACCAATTAAGCACAAGGGGTGATGAGATTACTAACAATGATATGATGAAGCCAACAAATGCATTTAAACAATAATGGATGCTAGAAAACATAATGCAATGATGCAAAATGCAAAGAGGCAATTATCTATCTTAGCAATGACAATGCAAGAATGCAAGAGACAAGTTAATGAACTAACTAGCTATCCTCAAGATGCAAGACCTATATAATTAATTCACCAATGATTCCTTACAATGATATCACTTTGAAAACACACCAGACTTGAACAAATCAGATCAAATTCCCTTTACCATGAAATCAGTCCCTAAAACTTGAATGAGAAGCATGCAAAACAAACTATTTTAGCCCTTAGTTGATGTGTATTACTTCTTAGAGTTATTAGGCTTATTTAGAGTGATTAACACGTGTTATGCCATTGTTAGATTAGTCTTCAGATCTGGTTATGTATGACAATCAACGAAAGAGAGGAAAGGGGAGAGGATCAAACCTTTTAGGCCTAGTGGCTAAGCTTCACTAACAAGTTTGCCAAGTTGAGACAAGCTTGAGGCACCAAATGAAGTGACTTATCAATGATTTTTAGCCTTTGAATACTGGCAACCACAAATGATTAGCTTGAAAACAAGGAAGAAGGTCACCAAACCGCACAACTAGGACAAGATGAGATTCTTAGGCTAGCTGCTAAGGCAAATGACTTCAAAAAATGTGATATGAGGCTTTTGACAAGTACAAGACACATGCAAACACAAGGGATTAGCCCTAAAAAATAATTCAAATGATAAATCAAGCAAATGGCTAGGGTTTAGAGGCCCTTTAGGGCTACAGCTAGGGCTAGAAGCCCTAGAAACCCTTGCGGCTAAGTGAAAGAAGGCGCTCTAGGCCTAAAAGCAAGTGTAAACTCAAAAAACCTCTTCAAAATGGATATTAGCCTTGCAAAACCACTAGTTATCCAAGAAAAATCAAACCCTTATGGATGAATGACAAAATATTCAGTGAAAACCAACCATAAACCCTTACAAAAATGATGTTAAGCTTGCAAAACAAGATATTAGCCCTCAAAATCAAGTGCAGAGATGAAATTAGGCCCCTTTAGGGCTGCGACTCAATCAACAAGGCCTAAGTATGCCTACGACTAGGGTTGTTAGCCCTGATTAGGGTTGCGGTGAAATGACCCTTTTGGGGTTGTGGCTAAGGCCTAGAGGCTTCAAAACCCTTGTAACCACCTCCTGCAAGCAACAAATCGTCACTTTCAAGCCCAAAAATGACCTTAACCTCAAAGAAACCACCTACAAAATCACTTCAGAAGTTAAATACTTAAGAAAAACCCCGATTTATGCAGAAAACAAGCCCTCTAGGGCTAGTAGCTTCCCTTGGAAGGCAAGGCGTTGACTTTCTAGCACTTGGGTCTTGAAGTTTAGGGCTTTTAGACCTCAAATCAGCCCTCCTTGGCTGAACACACTTCTTCTCTTTGCTGGATTGCTCCTCCTTGGATGAAAATAGGCCCAAACCCTAGTCGTCTAGGCTAGGTGAGGGTTCCAAACTCCTCAATTCAGATTTGTCTTTGAATCCTTGAGCTAATGGCACCTACAAGTCAAATAGATAGAACCAAACCACGAGATCTAGGAAATTCTAAAGTAAAACCCAAAATATTATTTACAAAACAAGAAAAATAATATAGAAGGGTTAGTAGAAAAATATTCACAAATTATTTACAATAATCTACAATGAAATATTAAATCTAATTAGCAAATAAATCATTCAAAACCCAAGTAGATTTTGACAATAAGTGAGAAATATTTTTAAACTAAGACCGTGCACTAATAATCGTTAGATAAGCTCAGAGTCCAAATAAGATGCGATCAACTCAAAGTCAATGAACTTGGGGTATGCCCAAGGGATGAATATCTGAAGATCTTTACACAAAAGATAGACTATTAGTTCTTGAGGGGTTCGATTCACACAAATAGACTAGAGATCTAGAGATACTTGCTAGATTTACCAGCTTCAATGTGTTTACTCTAGCCCAATACCTAAAACAAGATACCTATGCTAATAGATAATCCAACCACTGGCTATGGAACAATAATCTTCAGTTAAAGATAACTAGAGCATTAAGATCAATTCAACACATACCATGAATCATGAAGCGAGAGACACCTTGAATTGAAACCCCAAAGACTTTTTATTAAAAATATTCTAGTAGAGCTTAGCTCAGTACAAAAGATTTTCAATCTAGTAGTTCTAGATCATGTTACAATGAGGAACTTTGAAATCTTCCTTATATAGAAAAAATGAGAGGTGTTAACTCCTCCAAGTGGAAATAATAGTTAGTTGCATCAATCCATGGCTTGATCCTTGTTGAAAAAATTCGATCCCTTGAGTGGCTGGCACAAATCTCCCAAAAAAAATCGATCTTCCTTGTTTACTGTGATTGAGGGTCAAACCTTGACTTTTGGACCACTGGAGGACCTTCAAAAAATATAATTATCGTTACTTGTGCAAAATTCTTAACTGCTTGGTCCAAAAAATTTGATTTGTTGGAAAATAGTCTTCTCTGGCCCAAACGAATTTCTAGACTGGGTCCTTCTGTGTTGGAAGTGAATCTTTTATTTTTGACTTGAATATTTTCCTTTGAAAATTGCCTCAAATAATTTTTGATGAATTTTCCACTTGAAGGGTAATTAATTTTCCCTTCATCTTATTTTTGGATAATTTATGGGTAATTTTTTATTTTTATTTTTGCCAGAAATTAAAATTAAAAGACTCAAGAGGGGATTAAATATTTTTCCACCCTCTAAGTGTATCTAAAAAATATTTTGGTAATGGTGTTCTAATAATGAGGAACCATTCACCAAAACTATTCCTAGGTAACACTTTTACATTAAGATATTACAAATTCAACCCTTAGAAGGGGAAATACACATAGACATAGACTCTTAAGACTCAACCAAATTCTGCAATTCAAGACACATGGTTTAGTATGATAAAAATACATAGACTCGATAACCCTAGTACTCACCTAAGACCTTGTCAATGAGCTTGACCCTAGCTTTGGGGTATATTTGGGAGAAAAACTCTACCAATTATCTGTCCTTACAAACACAGATAATTTGGTGAAGTTAAAAAACTCTCTAGAGTGAAACCCTTTGAGAAGAATCATAGGTTTAGCTAGGTGTTGTTACATGGCTTAATATTCATACTAGAATCATTTTTACATTATAAAAGCAGAATTTGGGATTACAATGATGATAGTGACACAAATTTATTCCACAGTTGGATTATTGACATGTACATGGTCAACAGGTATAAAATTCTTTTGTGCCATGAGTACTTGATTTAAAAGATCCATTAAAAATACTTGTAAAATATGACTATTTAGGCACCTACAAGTGTTGTTGTATATATACAAAAAAAAATCTTCTCTGGATCTCAAGTATGCTTGATATCCCAATTTGTAAAAAAGAGTAAATGGATCCAGTTATTCCCAAGGGTCAAGAAAATATTTTGTGAGTTAGCCTTCTTTGTGTTCTACAATATTCCAGATGCCCTGGCCCATTTCTAGTCCAACCTTTAAGAGGGTGTCTGCTTCAATGTTTCTTAAATTGTTAATGTGTTGAAATGAGATCTGAGAGAAGGATGCTAGTTGATGCATGATTTGTTGAAAGATAGGTAGAAGAGTGTAGTTACTCAAGATAGATTTTCCTTCCATCCAATTAATGACCACCAATGAATCCCCATATGTATGGATTTGATTTATTTTTTGAAGGAAAGCTATTTGAAGAAGGAGATTAAGAGCAAAGAGTTATGCAAAGTTGTTGGTTATCGTCCCAATATTGCATGAGAATTTAATGAAAAAGTTTTCATTCAAGTTGATGACTCCTCTTGCCCCTCCAATAGTAGGTGAGAAATTTGTTGCACCTTTGAAAAAATCCCATGGGTAGTCCATCTGAATCAAAATGTCCAGTGTATGAACAGTTGAGGGGCAGTAGGCATAATATTTCAGAAAGCTAGGTTGTTTAGAGCCACTTTTAAGAAGTTCCCTTGATTGTTGAGTATCGCTTAGTTCCTTTCTATCTAGATCCCCCAGGCTACAATCAGGGGTAGGCCTCTTTATTGTATCTTATATTTTGCAACTTTGTAGTATACCCTTTCTGAAATATGCTATTTTATCCCACAAAAATTTAAAAATTTCTTTGATGTCTTTTGTCAAAAACTTGATGAACAAACATTTCGTCAAACACTTCATAAGAGAAATAATAAACACTTCAACAAAAATATATGAAGGGAAAATCCAACATTTTATTAATTTGATAAGAGGAAATACAACGCAAATGGCACCCAGGAACCTGAATACAATTTTGGCACAACAGTTGGATCAAAGGAGAAGAACTCGACCCAATAAGGAAAATGAACTTGGCTTGATCACAACTCAAACTCTGTAGATAATGAGAACTCAGCCTCCCCAATACAATTATGGCAATGAGCATTATTTTTTGATGGTTTGGAGTAGCATCAGACATGTGTTCTTGTCTCTAATGATGCTAAGAGGCTAAGGAACACGAGATCTCCAAAACCTAGAAAAGGTTTCGCGAGATAAGCTTGCAAAACACCATGATTAAATTAATTTGCCATAATTAAATTATTTCCTAAGTCTAACTTAAGACAAGTGGTAAATTAAAGGTAATTAATTAAGAGTGTTTGAGATTGCTCTAGATACTTCTATTGATGAAGTCTAATTGATCTAAGCCGTCGATGGAGATTAAATCATGGTCATTGAAGGATCAATGAGAGATTATAAGAGCATGATGAAGGGGCTTGGAGAAGATAGATTAATGAGATCGAGCATCAATGTGAGACCCTGAGAGGCAATGCAAATTTCCCAGTGCGTAGTTTTTTAGCGAGGGAAGAGTTCAAGCTAGGGAAAGGGAGGCCGAATTATCCAGCAAGGAGGCTGAAATTCTGCAGAGCGAATTGCTAGTTGCCTAGGAAGTGCGAGTGTAGGATCTAGAGCGAAGTGCAGGATCCAGGGTCTACCTCCCGGAGGCATAGAGAATTAGATCTAGGAGCAGACAAGGGCAGGACGACTCATCTGGAAATGATCTAGAGCCAGATCGATTTTCTCTGTGATAGAGAGTGTGCATTTCCAGTCCAACAAAGCGAATTTGCTGGGAAATACGAATTTGACAAAGAAGGCCAGAACGAGTTGTTGTGAGGGACGAAGAATTTTTCCTAGTTCAGATCAATTGCTAGAGCAAGACCAGGAAGGCTTGCGAATGTAATTTTCTAATTTTGTTGCATAATACATAGACCCTCGTTTGCTGCACTGATTTTACCTTTGGGTTTTTCGAGGGATATTTGGTCCAAAATGGTTGTGTCAGATTTTTATTGTCTGTCTGCATTTATTTCTCAGTTCCCATCTTATTCCGCAACATGTTTTATTTTGGTGAAGATTGTGATTGTGATTTTTATCAATATTTGCCGTAATAATAAATAAACTGCAATCAGTAGGAGATAAATTTTTAGTTTATTGCAATCATGGAATTTTCACAAGGTATAAGAGCAGTAAAGGTTAGATCAAAGGCTCTAGGTGGAAGGAAGTTGTTCATGCAGATTTAGAGGGAGATATGAAGCACCAACTTCCGAATCTATGCAGACCAATTGGGGTCCGAATAACATAGAGGCAAAATATTTGATTTCCAGATCTAGTATGGAGGAAAAATGCAAATTGCCTCAGATTTGTAACAACAGTTAGTGTGGTTGTCAGGGAGTGGTTCTCGAAAGCAGGTTAGCTAATTTGTAGAGCAGATATGGGCACAAAGGTTTGCAACAAGGTTTTGCAACTGTAGATCTGTACAGAGAAGGAAGAGAAAAGTATTATACCCTAGACATCTCAAGTGTATTTGAATTTCTTGATGCCTCAGATTTATGTTCCAGATTGGAGGACGAACTCGCTCATATAGCTTGTCTCTCTTGCTCAACTTCATAGGGTGTCTGGTATATAGACAGTGGAGCATCAACACACATGATAGGAGTTAGAGACTACTTCTCCAGTTATAAAGAGGAGGAGATTTCCAGATTTTAGATGGGAAACAAAACTAAGTGTACTCTAGTTGGGAGAAGCACAATTGAGATTTAGAGGGAGTCAGGAGCTAGTACCAATGTTACAGATGTGTTGCATTTGCTAGGCTTAGGAATGAACCTTATTTTAGTGTCTAGACTCTAAACTACAAGATAAGGGATATGATGTCTACTTCGTAGGGAAGAAGTTGTTTGTAAGACACCATAACTGGAAGAAGGTGAGGTAGATTGGAGTTCGAAGTTGTGAAAATTCAGTTACCCAAATCACCACTATAGCAACTGATTAAGTTCCTTCTATTTGTTAATTATTGAACAAATTTTTACTCTTTCCTACAGTAAAAATGAAACTAATATACTGCGGCCTTCACCAATTAAATTAAGCGGAAACAAGAAATTGAGCAAGAAAGAAATACACAACACATTACACCATTTTTTTGGACAAAAGTCCCCAAGAAAACCCAATGCGGGAAAACTGGTGACGTAGCTGAGGGTTTGTATTATTAAGAAGTAGTTTTCTGAATACAATCTCTGGATGCCTTGTTGGCTATCCAATACAGAGAATATCATTGACAGAAGAATAGTGAGAACTACCTCACACTATCACAGACTATCTCGACTAATCCAGCCACAAAAATGGCTTGCCCCTTGCTGCCTATGCGTTAGCCCAACATCACAGTGTCTACGGACATTGTCACTCCCTTTGTTGATTGATTTTCCTCCCAGGAACTTTGATTTCCACCTCCTGGTCTCACACCTCTGCTTCCGGCTTCAAAAATCAATTCCTCCAGCAAAAATACAGACCTCCTCAAGGCTCTGCGTTGTGTCTACGTTAGCCTACACTGGCCAACTTAGCCGCTGCACTACCTCTTTCGGATCTCTCTCTGCCTCCTCTGCTGAGTATTTTCGGATTAAGAGAAATGTCCAACTAGAACTATCCTTGCCCCTCACTGCAAATGATCACTTCGAATTCTCTTCCCAGCAATTGCTATGCTTCAGAAATTTGATCTTTTGATCTCAATTCGATGTGTTTTCCAAATGCCCCTCAAGCCTCCTCTTATAATCCTTCTGTTGAGGACCAACTTCCCAGATTTGATCCTAATCAATGGCTCAGATCATTTTTCCTTGATCCTCATCTTCTTCTAGAAGTTTCACCCACAATTAGATTAATACCCTTTAGTTATTTTAATTTCCTAAGTTTAGAGTTATGCACCCATTAAAAATAATTAATTATTTTAATAAAACTGTCTCTGGATGGAATTTCCCAAAACAATTTCTGGGTATTGTGGAATGCATGTGTCCAAGCCTCCTTGCAAATTTTGAGGCTTAGAGCACATTTGATGCTACCAGAAATCAACACTCCCTCTTAGCAAGGAATGTGCTCTAGTAATGCAACTTGTTGAAGCATCACCCTTCTTTGTAACATCTCCCTCTGCGTTGTTGATGTCTAACATATCTGCCCATCAACTACTGCGCAAATGTTGCATCGATATTGCTGCTGACACTACCATTGCCAACACTGCATCTCTACTGCAACTCCCTCTCAAATTTTGCATCCATGCCGTTGTTGGCTCTACCACTGCCTACACTGCATCTGCACTGCAACCTTCTCCAATTCATGCTGCTACTGCATGAGCAACGGAAAAGCATCCAAAATTATTGAACTGGTGTTCAACATGATGCATTTGTTGTTGGAGTTCTGACTGTAATGACTGTAAACAGAAATTTCATGATTCAATAACTAAAAATACATAATCTTAAACAACGAAACTTACCTGAACTGCTCACTGGTAAATTGTTGTCTGCTCTCGTTCTCTGAAGTTGAATCGATTACTGGGAAACCAATTCCTCCCAGCCAATTCAGTAAGCGAAGCTTACTGCCCCCGTGCCCAGAACCTCAGATCAATTTCAGCTGTTTCCATTCCTGTTTGTTTCGGTCTCCCTCTGTTCTCTCCGTTTTCTCCTTCTCTTGCCCCCACTTCTCTTCTGCCCTCTCAGTGGTTTTATACCGGGGAGTGCGGTGGCCACTTCCCTGCCTTCGCCCACCGCTTCTGCGGCTCTCGACACCTCCCACATGCATCTCCTTAGATATTTTGCAGAGCGGTGGTTGCTGTCGACAGGTAGAGGTTTCATTTATGAATACTAATGATCTCATAAAAAGGGTACGCCGTATGTTTTTTTTTTTATATATAGCTTATGTTAAGTTTATGCTTTAATATATATATACTTCCATTTATGATGTTTAACTTTAAACTTTATACATAGTAAAGTGTCACTTTATATTAATTCATACTATTTAATTTATAACATTTAACTTATATCATTTAACTTTAGACTAATTTATATCATTTAATTTATATTTGTTAACTTATAGCATTTAACTTATACTAATTTATATCCTTTAACTTATATTTAATTTATATCTTTTAACTTATATTTTATATCATTTAACTTAGTCTGATATGTAAATGGGTTGTTACATACACTCCCCCTTCGGAAAACTTCGTCCCGAAGTTAGAGTTTAGGCTTAGGGTTTTAAAGGGCAATTCCGACTCCTTCTAAGTTCCCAAGCTATTCTAAAATCAACCTATCCTTCCTAATCTCTTCCGCTCCCATCCTATCCGTCCTCTACTGGAGTATGCCATGACGTCAGTTTCACTGACTCAACCATGCATAAACCCTATGGCGTCAGCGTCGGTTATACCGACCTGATTCCCAATAGGCATCCGACAGTCATTATCACACGTCTAGGGGAGCGTGACTCGCACAGTCCTCCCATGACTCCAGGGTTCGGAGGATAAATGGTGGGCAACCCCTCCACCCCTCCCAGTAGAACTTAGGGTTAACACCCTATCATAGAATTACTTGGAGCTTTAATTGTTCTGAGGTTCTGTCATCACGTGGTCATCCCGGTAACTGGT
This sequence comes from Pinus taeda, assembly GCA_000404065.3. NCBI lineage: Eukaryota > Viridiplantae > Streptophyta > Pinopsida > Pinales > Pinaceae > Pinus > Pinus taeda. Next base: position 9,472 of record APFE030336454.1, read on the forward strand.
TATTTATCTGCAATCATACACTTACCCATGCATTCGTAAAATGTGCATCAACATATTCAAAATCAATCATGTATTATTCACATATGATACTACAATATAACATATTTTTACCATTTTCTATGCATGTCTTTTGACTTCCATTTAAAATGTATTCACTTCCTAATTTCTATTCCATTGCATATATTGACATGTATAAATAAAACAGATTTACAATATCTTAATTTCTATTAGAAGTAAAATCCTTTAACTGCCTTAACTTTCCTTTGACAACTATAATTTAATAAAATGAACCACATATATCGTTTTGGTATCCATGTACCAGCAAAAGTTAAACATATATTATGTCACAAAATTTCACGTTTATCTATAATCATTCAAAATGTTTCTGGGTCTCTGATTGCAGTGGAGTAAAATATATACTAAACATAGTTTAAAGTTCTTTAAAATTGACATAGTCTAGGGTATCTTTGACATATGTCCTCTGTATTTTCCCAAGTTGCTGATCTAGGACTATACTTGTCCTATTGGACCTTAACTTGGTCCACCAGGGAGTTCCTGAGCTGTCGAACCCTTCGTTCCAGAATACATAAAGGTTCGACCGATATGATTCCCTCGTCCGATACCTGCAATTCCTTCCATTGAAGGTTATGAGATAGATCAGCTATATAATGTCTTAATACAGAAACATGAAATACATTATGAATTCTATGCAGGTGAGGTGGCAGGGCAAGACGATAGGCAACAGGTCCCACTCTTTCCACGACTTTAAATGGCCCAATAAATCAGGGTGATAACTTTGCCCCTTTTCCGAATCGAATAGTACTTTTATTTGGCTTGATGCAGATGAAAACCTGATCCCCTACTTCATACCTCCTATCAGTTCTGTGAGCATCAGCATAACTCTTCTGTCTATCCCGAGCTTCCTTTAATCGTTGTCTAATTTGTCTTACCTGCGCTTCCATTTCATGGATTAATTCTGGTCCTATTATCACTTGATCTTCTAACCTGTTCCAACTTAACGGTGTTCTGCAAGGTCGGCCGTATAAAGCTTCAAATGGAGGCATCCTAATCGAGCTGTGGTAATTGTTGTTGTATGCGAATTCGACTAAGGGTAAATACTTTTCCTAGTGTGATTGTTGATCCATCACATACATTCGCAACATGTCTTCAAGTACTTGATTTACTCTTTCAGTTTGCCCATCAGTCTCAGGATGGTAAGCAGTGCTTAAATTTAGCTGAGTACCTAAGGTTGTTTGCATGCAAGTCCAGAATCTAGAAGTGAATCGTGAATCTCTATCGGATATAATTTTTTTTGGTACTCCATGAAATCTGATAATTTCATTTATGAATACTCGAGCTATGTCAACAACATCGTAAGTATCTCTTACGGGAATGAAATGGGCACCTTTTGTTAATTTATCCACCACTACCAAAATGGCATTGTGTCTTTGAGAAGTAAGAGGTAGTCCAGTGATAAAATCCATAGAAATGGTCTCCCATTTAGACATAGGAATGTCGTGGGGTTGTAAGAGGCCCGCTGGGTGACAATGATCTACCTTTACTTGCTGACATTCCAGACATTTTGCAACAAATTGAGTGATATCGCGCTTCATACTTGACCAAAAGAAGAGTTTCTTGGTGTCCGCATACATTTTCCCTACCCCAGGATGAGCACAATATACTGCTCTGTGGGCTTCCCCAAGAATGGTATCTCGAAGATCTTTATCATCAGGAATATACATCCTTCCATGGAATCGTAAGATTCCATCATTTTCTAGTTCATATCCCTCGAACTTTGATTCTTTTGCCTTTTTTCCTTCAAGACTTGCTCTCACTTTTAAATACCAGCTATCTTTTATAAGATGATCCAGTACTCGTTGTCTTAAGTCTATTTTAATGGGTATGAGAGAAAATATCCGAGGTCTTCTGCTTAAAGCATCTGCTACTACATTTTCTTTTCCCTTAATGTATGATATCCGGAAGTCATATTCACTTAGAAATTCACTCCATCGCCTTTGTCTGGCATTTAAGTCTCTTTGGGTGAACAAATATTGTAGATTTTGATGGTCGTTTTTAAGTGTAAAACTTTGTCCCACTAGATAGTGTCTCCAAATCTTTAAAGCTAGCACTATAGCGGCTAATTCTAAATCGTGAGTAGCATAGAGTTCTTCATGAGGTTTTAACTTTCTGGAAGCATATGCTATTACTCCTCTATCCTGCATCAACACTGCACCCAGTCCCTGTTTGGATGCATCAATACATACTGTAAAATCTTTGTCCATGTCAGGGACTCTTAGTATCGGTACACTGGTGAGTAGTCTTTTGAGTTCAGAGAATGCTTTTCTACATTCCTCGGTCCATTCATACTTAACACCTTTCCGCTGAAGGGTTGTAATTGGCTTTGCGATTTTGGAGAACCCCTCCACAAATCTTCGGTAATAACTGGCTAAACCCATAAAGCTTCGTATCTCATGAGCATTTTTCGGTATTGGCCAATCCATGATCGCTTTTACTTTCTCAGTATCTACTGAAATCCCTTCACCTGATATGATGTGTCCCAAATAATGAATCCTTTCCTGAAAGAATGAACACTTGGATAGGTTTCCATACAACTGGCGTTCTCTAAGACAGGACAATACTATCCACAAATGATCTTCATGCTCTTTCTTATTCTTGGAATAGATGGGTATATCATCTAAAAAGACTTGCACAAATTGATCAAGATATTTACGGAAAACACTGTTCATAAGATTCATGAATACTGCTGGTGCATTTGTTAATCCAAATGGTACCACGGTAAATTCATAATGTCCAAAACGTGTCCGGAATGCAGTTTTGGAAATATCATTTTCAAAAATCCTTAGCTGATGATAGCCTGATTGAAGATCAATTTTTGAAAAGACGACAGCTCCTTTCATTTGATCGAAAAGATCGTTGATTCGAGGCATAGGGTATTGATTCTTTACTGTAGCTCGATTCAAGTCTCGATAATCTATGCATAATCTTAAAGATTCATCTTTCTTCTTCACAAAAATTACAGGAGCGCCCCAAGGTGATGTGTTGGGCTGAATATGCCTTATATCCAGTAGTTCCTTCAATTGAATTTGCAGTTCCTGAAGTTCTGGAGCTGTCATTCTATAAGGTGTTTTAGAGAT